>PVIA01007330.1:0-84924 GCA_004024845.1 Tonatia bakeri | reverse complement strand
AAACAACCAATCAGAACAAGAAGAAGAAAAAAGAATTAAAAAAATTAGGATGCTATAAACAGCCTCTAGGACAACTTCAAGAGGTCCAGCATTCACATCATAGGGGTACCAAAAGGAGAAGAAAAAGGGAAAGAAATTAGAAATCTATTTGAAAAAACAGTGAAAGAAAACTTCCCTAATTTGGTGAAGGAAATAGACATGCAAGTCCAGGAAGCAGAGTCTCAAACCAGACAGATGCCAAGAGGCCTACCCCAAGACACATCGTAATTATAATGCCAAAGGTTAAAGGTAAAGAAAGAATCCAAAAGCAGCAAGAGAAAAGAATTAGTTACCTATAGAGGAGTTCCCATAAGACTGTCAGCTGATTTCTCAAAAGAAACTTTGTAGGTTAGAAGGGATTGGCAAGAAATATTCAAAGTCATGAAAAGCAAGGACCTACAGCCAAGACTGCTCTACCCAGCAAAGATATCATTTAAGATTGAAGGGCAGATAAAGAGATTCCAAGACAAGAAAAAACTAAAGGAGTTCATCATCACCAAACCATTATTATATGAAATGTTAAAGGGACTTATGTGAGAAAAACAAGATGATCAAAACTATGAACAATAAAATGGCAAGAAACCCCCCACATATCTGTCAACAATTGAATCTAGAAAACAAACTAAGCAAATAAGAAGAACAGAGACAGAATCTTGGATACTAAAAACATTTTGATGGTTGCCAGATAGGAGGGAGGTGGGAGAGAATGGGTGAAGAGGTGAGGGAATTAAGAAGTACAGATAGGTAGTTACAGAACAGCCACAGGGATGTAGAGTGCACTACAGGAAACAGAGCAGCCAAAGAGCCTATACCCCTGACCCATGGACATAAAAAATAGTGGGGTGATTGCCTGTGGGGGTGGGGGGTGCTGGGTGGAGGGAGGAAAAAGGGAAAAATTGGGACAACTGTAATGGCATAATAAAATATAATAAAAAACCTTGCTATGAATATGTCTGTAAAAAAAAAGAATTTTGTATCTTATGAGATGGGAAAGACTTGGGGGCCAAGATGACTTTGTTTGTAGATTAAACTTCGTGCCTGGACGAATCACTGATAACGATGTCACATAGGTATTGAGCTTATTCTTGAAACTGATAAAGAATCAGGAGAACAGGGTAAATTCCATCCTAGTGCCCATATGTGCTTTTCATGAAAAAGCCGAAGACCGAGTAGAGTCTCTACATGCACACGCACATACACACCCGCAGGCTCCGGGAGCCGTCCCCTTCCAGCCGCCCACCCACACGCACCGTGACACGTGCCCGCCCCCCCGCCCCGCCTCCCCATAGTGCTGTGCATTTGTCTCCTGGGGCAGTGTCATACTCATCCTGGTACCATGGAATCGAAAAGGCACTGGCAAGTAATAGATGCTCAGTAACTATTTCCTGAATAGAGCTGAATTAAAAAGACAACCGGAGCTCCAGCTATTTCAGACAAACTTGACTATTTACAAGGCAATCCACACTGTTTCCCATCATGTTACATATGCAAGTCGTTGGTTCATGTACTTGCCAATGACAACAACAATGAAACAGCGGGTGACATGTGCCGAGTGCTGCTATCTGCTGCTTACTCTATTCAATGCTTTATATCTATAATCTTATTTAACCCTCCAAACACGATTACAAAGCAGGCACAACTATTATTCCTGTTTACAGACAGGAAACAGAAACAGGGACTGGTCCAGGTTTGCTGAGCTAGTTGGTGGAGGAGCAGGATTCAGAGCTGGCCAGTCGGCCCAACCTACATTTCCTTAGCTCCTTCGTGCAGTGGGCACAGCCTGGGGGCATACAAATCACGGTCTCAGTAGTTCTGGGTTGTCAGCATTTCCCAGAATGTCCTGGAGAACTTGTTGAAATACCGATGTCTGGACCCCAGGCCTCGAGTTCCTGAGTGTGTGAGTTTGGGGTGAAGCCTGAGACGCTTCCTTTCTAACGAGTTCCCCAGGTGCTGACAGTCCAGGGCCACCTGAGAGCTGTTGGTCTGAAGCGTCCTTGCTTAGCCCTAGAGCAGGAACAGTGAATTCAGTAATGTGTGCAGACACAGCCTTCCGTGGGTGAGACCTAGGGACAAAAAAATGCCCAGTGAAAGCAGAAATTCAGCTCTGGAGCTCTAGGGAGAAGAATGAACAATTTTTAGGCCCCTACTATGTGCCAGCCCTGCTCTGAGACTAACTTACTTAAAAGACAAGGTAAGACAGCTTTCTCACTCGTCTGCAGAATTTGGAGAAGTTACAGAGGCATAACTTGGCAGAAGGTTTTGAAGTGTGAAGGGTATGCATTTGACATTTCTGGGCTGGCGCCAGACTGCTCAGGGAAAATCACAGCTCTGCTCCTTCCTGCTGGTGTAGCCTCAGGCACGTGACTTAGCTGCCTGGGGCTCAGTTTCCCTCTCTGGGAAACGGATGAACAGGAGTACCTGCCTTATAACATTCGCTGTGAGTGTCAGGTGACTCAGGGGAGCAGTGCTTGGCCCAGAGGTTGTCAGTGACTTTGTAAACCGTTGGTTAACACAGTGAGACTGACTCTGGAAGAAGGAGGTTCAAGCCACTGACCAGGAACTAGACTGAGAGTCTGGGGAATTGCTTTAAACCTGATGATAATAATATTGGTGATGATGGTGACAATAAGATGAATTGCCGTTCGCGTTATTCATGGAGACGTTTGTGGGCCGGTCATCATGCAAAATGCTCTACTGCAAAGGCTCACTGGCTCCTCTCAGCAATCCTGACTCTTGCCTGTCCTGGTGGGATGGGGAGACCAGCCTCTCCCCGGTTGGCCCCAGTAACGCTGTGTCCCTGGGCACGGTGCCCGACTCCTCTGGGCCTCCAAGATAGAGTCGGTCTCCATGTGTTTGCAGGGCTGTCCCCCTTCTCAGGCCTGTTCTCTTTGGAGCACCCCTGTGCCCTCTCCCTCCTGCTTCCCCCGGGGGGAACTACCTTTGCCTTTCTTTCTTCTAACCTCCAAGGGCCCTCCTTTTGCCTCTGTAACTTGTTCCCTGTTGGCTCACCTTGTCTACCTCTGTGACTTTCTAAATAAACTTTCTCTTATAATTAAAAAAAATAGGAAGGCAGTAAAGACACTGACCCCCTGACTCTGATTGAGTAGCTCTGGGGTGATGTGTGCTCTTGACTACGAACCATAGGGACCCTTCTGGATCCAACATTCTTTGAAGCAGTGGTTGAAACGTGTTAAAAAGGCTCTCTGCAACTCCACTAGGTTTTGCACAATTGCAGGTGTGGGATTCAGCACATTTAAAAAATTACACTAAAATCTATTCTTTATACAAAGGAAACAGCACCAGATATGGAGTCTGAGAACTCATTCTGGCTGTCCCATGAACTCACTGTGTGACCTTGGACAAGTCCCTTCCCCTCTCTGGGCCTCATTTTAAATGAGGGTTGGATGAGATAGTCCTTCTCAGCTATGCAGGGTCCTTCAGGACAGGGCACTGGTACGCCTCACTTGCCTTGGTTGGTGTCCCCAGGGTCTAGATAGCACCTCTCACAAAGTCTGTGTTGAGTAAATGCTGCTGAAGGAATGAACACTGTCTCACAGCATCTAGTAGGCCGCTCCATTCTGCAAACTAACATTTTACATTAGATAATCACCAATGATAGCTAATCTGTATTCTTAAAAAGAAACTGTATTATGCTTTGTTTTATTGGATTAAAAAAAAGCACAGCTTTGGTGAAATTGTGTTTATCTTTAACTACAGTTTAAAAAATAATTTTTAGTAAAACATTCTGAAAGTCATTTAACTATATGGAGTTTCCTCTAGTATTTTTCTTGGAGAAAAGCAAAAAAAAAAAAAAAGGTGCTACTCAGTCACAGGCAATGCTTCCTGGGGACTTAAAGGCACTGACATGAAAAATTTAGCAGAAGGAGCTCGCTGCCTGAAAACCTGGCTATAGATTGCATTGACATCTTTAAAATTAGTGTCAGTTGCAGACCAACTAAGAGCTCCACATTCTAATCTTGTTTCTGATCCTGACTTGTTTTAGCCTCAGAACAAGTCACTTAAGTGCCTGCCCCAAGCTTGCTCCCATGGCAAAGGATAACAGCCTCATTCTACTTCAGCCTTGCCTATTGCTTCTTCCTTTCTTTTTTCCTTTTGTCTTTTTAAAGAAACATCTACTACATTCCCGCTTTTATCCTTTTCTTCCTTCTCCCTTCTCCACCTTTCCCTTTCCCTCCGCTTTCTTCTTATTTTTTAATTGGGCGAAATGTGGGATTAGGAAATAGAAACGACCAGGGGTCTGTTGGTCTGTCTCCTTCTTTAGCAATGAAGACAATATTCACCAAAGATCTCTGTGTGGATTTCACAGCAAAGGCAAGCAGAGCACCTCAGCCAACCAGGAGAGAGCTTTCTGGCAGTGGAGCGATATTTTGTTTCTTGTCTACTCAGTGTTTTGCTTTTCAAACCAAATTCCCAGCCCCTTGCCAGGGTTCCTGTTCTACCATTAAATGTACTCCTTTGTCCAAGCAGAAAAGTCTCAGCTGCTTAAAAGTCTGTAGCTATAGCTAAGGAGATTTTGGTCTCAGCGGTGGTGAGAGGAAAGACTGATAGTTTTAGAGTAAAACTAAGGCCCCAAGATGGTCGGTGTTGAAGCCAAATGGTGAAGGCATTTATTTGGTGCAAGCTTTTGTCAGAGATGATTTCACTTAATCACAGTATAATCCTGCAAGCTGGTGTCCCTATCCTCATTTTACAGATGAAACTGAGGTTCAGGGAGGTTAAGTGACTTGGCCAGGGTCAACAGATAGGAAGTGACAGAGCCCTTCTGACATCATAAGCCTTTTTTCCCATCAAAATTTGTCTCTATTCTGCTGAGCAATGTTGTCATCTGGCACAGGCTTGAGATGGGTGGATTGGAGCCAGGCAGGAAGAGCCTGGGGAATCAGGTGAACGCCCCCTATTCTTTCTCATCCCTACCTGCCCAGGAGAAGGAGGGAAGTGTGGGCAGGAGAAAATGGGGTGTGGGAATGGACTCCTGGCTGTGTGTGTCCATATGTGTGTGTGCGGGTGCACAGAGACAGAAAGAGAAGGGGAGAACCAGGGTAAATATATCGTTAGATATAGATTGTTTCTAGCCTTAAAGGCAAGGCGTGCTTGTGGTGACAGACTTGATCCGTATAGAAGGGGACACTAAAGGAAGGGCAAACAGCCCATAATCCCATAATCTAGATATGGCCACGGCCCACGGCTGAGCTCTGAGCTCCACTTTCTCAGGTTTGCAATCTTAAATTCACCTCAGTCTTACCTGTTGGTGAGTTGCCATGGAGACCACCAGAAAGCAGTTAACATGAATAACTCTGATTGTGAATTTTGGTCTCACTTGTCACTGGGGGTAGTAGGGAAGCCGATAACTTCTTTGAATTTATTT
This sequence comes from Tonatia bakeri, assembly GCA_004024845.1. NCBI lineage: Eukaryota > Metazoa > Chordata > Mammalia > Chiroptera > Phyllostomidae > Tonatia > Tonatia bakeri. The sequence continues at coordinate 79,499 of PVIA01007330.1, read as the reverse complement.
GATCTAAGATGGTTGTTAAAGCCAGCAAAATGTGATTAGCTCATTCGAAGTCATGTTTTCAAGGAAGGAATATGGGAAAGTTTTTGATAGGATGTTTAGACAAAAGAGAACATAAAATCATATCTAATATGATGAATCTTGATTATATATATATTATATATATATATACACACACACAGAAAAAATACAAAGAAATTTAAGTATTTCTCTTAAAATGTTATCAATACTTGTTTCTGGATGAATTATTTTAATTATCTTCTTTATATTTTTAGTATTTACTAGTGATTTTATTATGAGCATGTTTTGCTTAGAGTCAAAGAATAACATATGCTATTTTTAGAAAAAGATAGATGTTTGGGGATGAGGTGTTTTTGAAATATGCAGTGACTAGTACGGACACAGACACGATGAAGTAGAGTATCAAGCAATTTCCCGTCGACCTTAATCAACATTCTAGCCTAGATGGATATTGGCAAGGGGGGCGGGAGTGACTGGCTGAGGGAATGAATGTTCATTTGAGTTTCTGAAATATTCATTTCCTGCAAATGCCTCAGCTCGGCACCATCTTATGCGTGAAACATCAGTTAACATGAGCAAGAGAAAGTTTCTCCCTGCAGGAGCCCCCCAGAGTCTGCATTTATAGTTAGGGTTTTGCTTTCCCAGTGGAGTTGGTGGTTTTACCAATGGATAGCTGCCAGAAATCAAACAGAAGGGACAGATAGGAAAAAACAGCCAATAATTTTGGCTCTGTGGATGTGTGTCGTGGATTAAGCTTCCTCAGCTGGCTGTGCTGTGGTATGAAACTGTCAGGAGCTCCCTTGAAAGCTCCCACTACTTGGGTCCATTGGCAGGGAGAGTGTGAGCCCAGCAGTCCCACCCGGGGGAGCTAATAAGCCTCTCCAGCCTCCTACTGCTCTGTCCTTTCCAAATGAGCAGTAAAGATCACGGTAAAAACCAAGAATCCTTAAACCTCAGGGGAGAGTGGGAGGTGAAAGAAGGTCTGCTTTATGGTACACCTTCAATAAAAAAGATTTACAAGTAAGTCATTCTCTCTTCTTTCTAGGTGTTAGATTGAGAGGCTACAGTAAACTAAGCCCCAGAGAGAACTTGGTATAAATAAAAAATCTGACAACTGTCAAAATGAATAGCAACCAATCAGAAATACAATGTTGAAGGAGGCTTTTGTTCCCAAATAATTCAGAGAAGTGTCAGCCGGTTACAGTAAGAGTAAAGACTTAAAAGGACATTTGGAGGGTATTTCGGATGCCCCCCACCAAATCTCAAACTTAGAGGCTGACTGAGAAAAATACTTCACATTGGTCTAATTTTCTCTCTTAAGGAATAATCAAAGCCCTCAGATCAGAGAAGAATCCGTCCCTTCCTTCATTCAATAGGCAGTCACTGAGTGCTGGCTCTGGGCAGGCTGTGAGCTGGGTGATGGAGATGCAGAGTGGGGGGACTGAGACCCAACCTAGGGAGCCCAGGCCATGGCAGGGAGTGGCCACAGCTGTGATGCAGGGTGTTATGTATGGTGGTAAACGTATATGCTGGTTGTTACTGCATAAGATAGAGTAGAGGCAACTGTGTGTGTGTGTGAGCTGATGACTGGCAGAGCTGAGTTTGAAGAACACAGAGGAGTCAGACAGGTAAAAGGAGCCAGGTAAGAAGCATATAAGCCACACAGGTGAATAGTCATCTGTTCATTCATTCATACAACATATATAGGGTGGGGCAAAAGTAGGTTTACAATTGTGAGTATGTGAAACACAGCCTTTATTCTTGCATTTATTATTTATTAATTACTGTATTATTTTTCACATGAACAATGGTAAACCTACTTTTGCCCAACCCTGTATACTGAGCTCACACTGTATTCCAAGCACCATCCCAAGAACTGAGTGAACGAGACAGGCAATGCCCCTGCTTTCAGAGAGCTTGTATTCCTCAAGAGCTTCTTGAGGAACAGACAATGGGCAAGCAAGCAAGCACGTCAACAAAGCAGAGGGCTTCAAGTGGTGATGCGTGTGAAGAACAGAAGAAAGCATAGTGTGATCTGAGGATGCGGTGGACGTGACAGCGGCCAGGGAGACCTTCTCAGAGACAAGACCGTCCCTGTGTGCCCTGAGTCAGCGATGGAAAGGCTGGGGAAGGACATTCTAAGTGGCGGGAATGTCAAGTGTAAAGGCTTTTAGGTGGGAACAAGCTTGATATCTTTAAGGATCAGGAGAAGGGGCAGTGAGTGAGGGGGGCAGTGGAGGGTGGTGATGTGGTGGGGAGGTAAGCAAGGGCCAGAACACATAATGGACCTTGTGAGGACTTCAAGAATTATTTGTGAGGGGCAGGAGTGGGTAAGTAGACCAGTTGGCCCGCTATTGTGATAGAGGCGGTGGGGAGCCGTGGTGGCCTGGTGTGAGGGGGTAGCTGTGAATGTGGACAGAAGATGACGGTTTGGGATCGTGCTCTGGAGGCAGAATCAACATTGTCTGTGGAAGGATTGGATGTGATGGGAGAAGGAAAGAGAGGAAGCAAGGATAACTAACTCCTGGGGTATTCGCCGGAGCAGCGGATAGCCAGTGGCTATTTGTAGAGGCGAAGAGGAGTTTGGTTCGCTTGTTTGGAGCGGGTGATAGCAAGCACTTGGGGATCCGTGGATGGTTTAGTATGGCATTAATGCAAGTTTATGCAAAACTGCAAGAGATGGCAGGAGGAACGGGCAGAGGTCGTGAAGGATCCTGTTGGCCCTGGGAGAGAGCCAGACACAAAGTTGAAGCCTCACACAGCCAATAAGGAGTAACACTGTCAGGTTTCATCCTTTGAGAGAAACCTCCCAGTATAGATGTTTGTTTGGAAGGATGTGGCGGGAAGCAGAGAGGCCAGTAGATGCTGTAATAGTCCGGGTGGAGTTGGCTGTAACCTGACCTTAGGTGGGACGGGTAGACATGGGCAGGTTCTTGAGCTACTCAGTGTGCAGAAGATGCAGAACACAGTGACTCATTACACATGTGAGATGAGGGAGATGGTGAACTCTTATTTTCTAGGTTGTGTATGTTTGTGGATGGTGTTTACATTGACTGCAGTGCGGTGCAGAGCATGGGGAGGGTGAGAAAGAGAGGTTTCAGTCATTGACTCCGGTGTAGTGGATGCAACGTGTCTTCCCTAGTACCCATGTGGCTCTTCCTCCTTCCTCTCTGAACACTGATTTCTTCACAGTTGCCTCCCTTCCCCTCCCTCCTTTCAGCCCATATCCTTCAGGGGAAGCTGACCTACCCCCAGTGCTGGGCTGGCCCTCCTGTCTAGGTAGGTAACCCACCCCTGGCCAATGATCGAGAATGGTCGTGTAGCCAACCTGGGCCAATGAGATAGGAGGAGTGGTTTTCTGGGGGCTTCTGAGAAGCAGCTTCCTTGCTTTTGTCTGAGAGAGCCCCTGGAAATGATACTTTCTGGTTGTCTGGGTGTTGTCTTTGGAGCATGGGTCGCCCTAATCACTGTGGCTGTCTTGCTACCACCCTGAGGATAATGAGAAATCCAGGCCAAACGGCTGGAGCTGCCCGGTTACATGAGCAACCCCATTTTTATAACACGAAGTCAGTTTGAGTTGCATTTTCTCTTATTTGCAGCTCAGGGCATCTAAGCATACAAGGGCCAGTGGGACCGCCAGGTGGAGATTTCCAGCAGGCACATGGGCTTTCTGTCTAGGTCTGGAGCCCACGCTAGTGTCTGAGATGAAGACAAAACAAAAACAAACCAAACCAAACCTGTAATGTTCACACTCTTCTGAGAGCCGGTATTAATAGGGTTATTTTCCTATTCAACTAAGACTTTTTTTTTAACGAGGAAGAAAGTAAAGTAATAAAAGGAAGAACTGCCTTGGATGAGGCACTGGTAGTGTACAGGGCGGGTAATGGAATCTCTTTAAGAATCTCAAGGAGAGATGCATCATTAGAATGATTCAGACACTATTCAAAGAGAAGCTGAATGACCTATTTTCTGAGATTTTTGAAAAGTGGGAGCTCGTTTTGTGTTGGTTGCCCCAGATGACCTCTAAGAGACATGGACTAGCTCAGAGGAAAGAAGATGGGAGATCTGGGGTCCGGCACACAAGAAGGCCAACTCCAGCTTTCCCTGAGTCTCATTTGTGAAATGGAGAAAACCACTGCCCCCCAAGGTGGTCCTGTGAATTAAATGGAGAAACTCATATCAAGAATCTATACTGTGCCTGGAAAATAGTAGGAGGGAGGAAGAGAGAGCGAGAGTGATTGAGAGAGAGAGAGATCAATTTTTCTTCTGCCATTGTCTCTGGATCTCTCTCCCGTTGGGCACTCACCCCAGGATCTTCTGCACACGGTGTGGTTACCATCGACCTCTGCTCGTCTGAGCTGGTGGTTCGTTCTCTGTCCTCATCTTGGACGAAGCGGTGGTGTTCAGTCTGGTCAATCACTCCATCCTTAAACTCTCTACTTGCCTTTGGGCACTCCTTGTTTGGTTCTCTTCCTGCCTCTTCAACTTCCCCTTCTCAGTCTCTTTGTAAGCTCCCCCTCCTGTCCCCAAACCCTGAATGGTGGTGTGCTCTGGGACCTGACCCTCAAACCTCCTCTCTTCTCTAGCTGTACTCACCCTTCAGGGCTCCTCATCTCAGTCCAAGTAAAAGCCCAACATCCTTATCATGGGCCACAGGCTCTACCCAACCTATGCCCTTTCCCAGCCTTCTCTGCCACCTCTCCTACCCCTCTCCCCCAGCTCAACTGGTCTCCTTGGTGTTTCTGGAGAATGCCAAACATACTCTACCTTCGAACCTCTTCACTTACTGTCCCTCTATTTAGAGACTCACTATCTCACTTCTTTCAGATCTTTGTTCACATGAATGTCACTGTATCAGAGAAACCTTCCTAGCGCCCTATGTAACCTAGCAACCCCCACCTCATTGGTCTGCTTCTTCTCCTCTTAACCCGTCTTCGTCGCACTGAGCACTACTTGATGCATCATATGTTTATCTGTCACCAGCTCCTTCTCCTCTAGAATGCCAGCCTCATGCGGTTGGGGATCAAGTTTTATGCGCAGTTCCATCTCAAGCTTTTATAACGGTGCTTGGCACAAAGTGGGCCCCCAGTCAATATTTTTTTGATGAATGCATTCATTGAAGCTTACTGCTATTATTATTACTAACAGTATTATTTTTCCCAGCTTTAAGGCTCTATAGTTTATGCTTGCAAAGCAAGAGGTGGAACCAATGACCTCCCAAGATTCCTTTCAATTTCGCAAACCCAAGACCATAGCACAACGAATGCTCTGTAAATTGCTCACATGGGAACAGATCCAAACAGAATTACTGACCCTCAAGGGCCTCAGATCACCACACTCCTGGACGCCCTAGACTTCCTAAAAAGCCATCCTGAGCGATATAGTTAGACAGCTATTTAAGACATGTCTGTTTTGGAGGCAGTTTGACCTATGGTGAGAATGTCAAATGGAACAAAAACATTCTGACATTTTAAAAGCTTTAATTTACTCAACATAAAAGCCATGGCATCTGAATATGTCAAGTTTATAAGGCAGAGACTTCAGAACAGGAGTGTGTGCCTACCTAATGCGAGGGCATGTCAGAGAGTTGATTGCCTTGTTGAAGGAGGACACTGGTAACAAAGCTGGAAGAAATGGAGGCTGCATCTGCAAGATACACCTGAACCTTGGTTTTGGGGTGAATCTGTCATTCTCAGTGCATTTTGAAGTTAAGATATGTGAAACCAAATGACTGCCAAGGTGATTCAAATAGGTTCATCTCAGAGGCCCCAGAAGGACAGCACCCCACTGATTGCTGTCAATTTATAGGGTATGGGGGAGAAAGTATGGACTTTGGAGTTATGCAGACTGGGGTGTGAGTCCTAGCTCTGCTGTGCATAGACCAAGAATCATTAGGAAAGTTACTTAACCTCTCTGGGCTTCTACCACCACATGGCAGAGACTGCTGTGAATCACCCAAACCCGTTTTCCCCGGAGTCCAGCACTCGGCTGGACTCTGTTTCCCAGCCTTCCTCGTGGTAACGTGTGACAGCACCACTGAGCCCTGGCCAGTGCAACGGCATGCACGTGATGGGTGCCACTTCCAAGTGTAGTCTGAAAGAGCCTTTCACGGGCCCTCTGCCACGCTTTCTGCCCTCCGGGTTTGAGGCAGCAGAGCCCCGGACACCCAGAAGCTGTGTGCTGAAGATGCTGGAACCACAAGATCAGATCAGTGCTCCCCAAATCAGTGCTTCGAGGAGAGCGGCCTGTTTTGAACTTCCACTGAGTGAGAAATCAGCTTCTATGGGTTAAGCCCCCAGGATTTGGGTGTTTACTTTTTACATCAGTGACTATTACTGAATGTCTTTGTAAAATGAGGATAAAATGGTTTTTTTTGGAGGGTTGGAATGTATATATTATGTTTAAAGCTCCAAGAACAGGTATTGGTATGTAGCAGGGGTTTAATTAATATAATTCTTAGCATCCTCTTGCCCAGGTGGTTTATTTACAATACTCATTAAGCATTGACCCTGTGCAGTTTTATTGTACGAGGCCCCAAGGGGAAGTCAGGAAGTACAAAACAGTTCCATCTCTCAGGTTCTGAATATACACTAACATACCCGGCCTGTGCAGAGCAAGAATGGAGTGTGCGTCTAGGATTAGCCACTAGAATTCAGAGGGAGAAGGTCCCTGTGGTTGGGTCAGTTAGGGAAGACAATCCATCACCAGATATTGAAAGAGAGCGGTACATAGGCCACCACAAATAATGGTCTATCAAAAAAGAATTTCTGTTTTATTTTGGATCCATGATATAGTCATTCTCTTAGCAGTTATCCATTGCTAACCATGTTAGAAAGGCAGACTATTTAGAAAATTAACTGAGAAATATGGTTAAAGCTATAAATTAGGACCAGGATATTTATTACTGGGACATTTACAATGCCAAAAGATCAGAAACAACTCAAATCCCAATAGCATTAGAATGCTTAAGTAAATCATGGTGCACCATTTGACGCGTGCCCCCAGGAAACCCTGATGCTCACAGCTTGCATCACCACCTGGTCGCCAGTGGCTTCCCCATTCATGTTTCTGGCCCTGGCTTCTCCAGACTCTACTCCTATATCCCTAGTTGCCAGCAGGATGTCTCCAGGACATCTCAAACTCAGTGTTCCCAACCTTGAGCTTATGATTCATATCTTTTCCCCGTCCCTGCAACATGTCCCTCTTCCAGCATCTCCTCCTCACCATCTCCAGTTGTGAGAGTCAGGATTCTGGGAATCTTCCTTGATGTTCCCCCTCCCTCGTCCCCATGTCAATTATGGTGTCTAATCCATCAGGTCCTCAATCTTGTTAAAATCCATTCTCTTCCATTCACCTCTGTGGCTACCTCCTTGGTCTAACCCCCCATTTTCTTTCATCTGGGCGGTGGCTTAGCTTCCAAACTGGCCTTCCTTCGTGCAGCCTAGGCTCCTCTCCAAGACCACATCTGATCATCTTACTGCTGCTCTTCCTCACCCCCGGGACTCTCCCTCCACTGACTTCTTAATCAAGGCCAAAATTCTTAACTTGGCCGTTGCGTATGTCATTGTCTGGGCCTCGGCTATCCGTCCATCCTCATCTCGTTCTACTCTCCACCTCTTTCCCTGCATCCCAGCCACAGGACGCTGCACAGCTCTTCTCTCCGCTCAGAGTGCACTTTCCAACCTTCCACCCCGTCCTCCAAACGCACCACTGCCAGGTTCTCATCTGCATGTGCCCTGCGTCACGACTCAGTCAGTCCAAGGAATCCCTGCACCGTCCTGCATCTGTTAGGTTCCTTTGGGCCCTGTTTCTGTGGCATGCACTCAGACAAGGCGAAGGAAGAAGTGGTTTAGGGGCATTTTGGATGGTGAAGAGCCAGGTATTTAAAACAAAATGTCATCGATAACGCAGAGTGGATCGTCTGTCTTTATACTACCAACTGTCAAACCATATAGTTCAGATACTGAATTTGAATCAGGGCTAGTCCTTCATGCCAAAAATATTTACTGTGTGCCAGACACTGAGTTATTTCCCCTGTTCTTGTGGAGCTTACTGTTTATTTAACACATTTCAAAAACCTGGGTATCAGGAAAGCAAATTTGTATTCAGGGAGCTCCCACGAATGTATTTTATTTCCTTGAGTAAGACATTTAATTTTCTGGGTCTTAGTTGCCACAACAATCCTTGCTGACTGCTCTGTGGTGGCCGGGGCTGCCATTCACACCACTGAAATACTTGGATATCTTCCGTCCCTGAATGTGTTACGGAGAAGTCAGGCTTGGAATCTGAGGTATTGAGAGTGTGGCTTTCCCAAGACCCTTCCTTGATCCCCCAGAGGACTTGTGTTATTAAACCAGAGAGCAGAGCAGATCCTGGCTGGCAAGGACCCAGGGATTAATGTCCAGGCGGTAACATCATAATTGGGCCGGCCTTGAAGGCGGCAACATCTGTTGTGTGAGGCATTGATGCCAGAACCCACGTCGTCGCACCTCTCTGCTGGCTAGGACCTCATTCTGGGGAGCCAGCCTGGGTGGCCTTAAGGCTGTACTTAGCACATGCTCAATAGCTACTGTCAGGTGTTGAAAAGCTCTTATTAGGGCCGAGAAATTGACTTGTGCCCTGGGCTTCTCAGGAAAACAATGGGGACCATGGGAGAAGTTTTGTGCCTGAAGGTGCCCAGGGACTGGTAATTGAGTTACTGCTAAAGCAATGAGAGGCTGTGGTCAGTGACAAGTGTTGCTGGCATGAGGTTGGCAGGCGGTTGTAAGGCCATCCTGCGTGTTCTCGTGAGCCTGGAGCGTATGGGGATTAATTCCTTAAAAATGATTACTGGAGGGCAGCTCCCCAGTCAGACTGCTGCTGTCTGGGGGTGGCAAAGGGATGCTCACCTGTCGGGGGAAGGTCGCTATGCTGCACACTGTTACATGCACTATCTCATTCAATGACAACATTCCTGGAAGGCTGGCTCTCTTATCCTCATTTTCCAGGTGAAGAATCTGGGATCCAAGAATTTCAGAGACCTTCCTAGAGCTATGTAGCCATAAAAGATGGGTTCTGGATTGGAATCTCATCTGCCTACAAGTCCACATTGCCTTTAGTACACCACGGGTCCATTTGTGGACATAACCAAGCTATGTCAACATCATCTTCTGTGTTCAATGTCTTGCTTCTGGAAGGGGTCTTAAATCCATCCATTTCTCTTCACCTTCCCTGACGCAAGTGGCTTTTATGTGCCTGATGACAGTAGCCTCCTAACCAACCTCTCTGCTTCCTTCTCTGCTCCCCATAGCCCACGAGGTGTGAACAGATTGAAGGGGGGCACTTCCTCACTCCACAACCCTCAGAGGGCTCCCGTTGCCAGTAGGCTAGAGTCCAAAATATTTAACGAGGCCCATGAGGCCCTGCATGTGTCCCGTGCTCCATCTCCTGTCTCCCCCACTCTTGGCTCTATCCACACTAATCTTCCTGTACTTTCTGGAAGGCTCTAAGCTCTTCATCCTGCCTCGGGGCCTTCACATATGCCATTCCTTCTGCCTGAAATACTTTCCCCCCAATTTTTTCCTGGCTGACTTCTATTCAACCTTAAATATTTCTTGCTCAGAGAATATTCCTGCCTTAGCCACAGCCCTCTCCTTAGTATCTTGTACTCTCTCTTCATCATCCTTTAATAATTTGCAAATATCTTTTCCTTTGTGACATTACTGATTGCTTATTTTTGTCCCCTCCCACACTCAATTTTATGAGCTCCTCAAAGTTAGGGACCAGGATGGTCTGTTCCCACATTTTCCCCAGCATCTTACACACTGTCTGACACTCAGTGGATTTCCAATAAGCACTTTAAATTTTCTTTTTGTCAAATGGATAAATGGTTCTGAAAAACTGCTGGCATTGTCCCTGACAGTGTGAGCTCATGTGAGCATATTTTAGACGCCAGTTCATTATAACTCTATCCCCATCCATTTACTCACCCGCGTGTCAGTCCCATCAGTATTTACTAACTCAGTACAAACGGGGTGCTGAGGGTGTGAAAGTGCAGGAGTAAAAGTGCCAGCCCTCCAGCCACTCGGTGAGGGTAGGGTGGGGTCGATGTGGAAACACGTGGGGAAAAGGCCTACGCTTCCAAGTCAGGCTGGTACAGGGTCGGACCCCTGGTCTTCCAGTTACCCAACTGCGTGGCTCTGGGCGCTTCTCGGAGCTCTGGGCGTTCTGGCTGCAGCACGGAGCTGACCACGTGCGCCTTGCAGGGCTGTGCTGACGCTGGATTGAAGGAGAAGGTATGTAAAAGCAAAGCTCAATAAAGAGAAGACTTGTTGGCCTTGGCTGGTGTAGCTCAGTGGATTGAGCGCGGGCTGCGAACCAAAGCATCGCAGGTTCGATTCCCAGTCAGGGCACATGCCTGGGTTGCAGGCCATGGCCCCCAGCAACTGCACATTGATGTTTCTCTCTCTGTCTTTCTCCCTCCCTTCCCTCTCTAAAAACAAATAAATAAAATATTACAAAAAAAGAGGGAAGACTTGTTGCTGTTATTGTTGTTTGCTGCGTGAGTGGGGCTCGGAGGGCAGTTAGGGGAATTCTGCCCAGCAGGATAGAATTAGGGAAGCTCTTGTAAATGAACAAGTGCCTGAGAGGCAAGGTGGGTAAAGAGGGGAAGGCTTGTGGGGAAAGGGGGGGGGGAGGGCGAGGAGGGACTTCTGGGGAGAACGCAGATGGTGGTATTCTGAGAATCAACATTCTTCCATTACTTACTCTCCCCGAGGGGTGCACACCACCCTCTTTTCTTCGGAGAATAGTTCAGCCTGTCCTTGGGGGAATCCACCCCCCCCATTCCTCCTCCCCTGTCCTTATCCGTGTTCCCATCCTTGTCCTCCCCGTATGTGCTTATACTTCCAGTTCCCCTTTCCTCTTAACACTGGGAAGAATGAAGGATTGGAAATATCTCCGTCATCCATCAAATGAAACTGGGAGCTGGCAGTCGTGGTTTTGTTAACGACCACTCAGCTTTTCTTTCCCAGTGTCTGGAAGAGTTGTGCCCCGGGATGGACAAGCCAGTGATATACAGGGACAGACTTATCAACAACTTGTAGATGGATGGGGACCCTGAAGCTATCTCATCTGGCTTCTATCCTGGGCAGGAAGTCCCTGGCAGCACCCTTGAGGGGAGGCCATTTATCCCTGCCTTGCCCCTCTCCAGTGTCCCCCCAGTTCATGTCAGTGGGAGCCAGATTACGTGTGCACCAGTAGTGAGAACTTCAGTCTCCAAGCCCAAATTCCAGCACCGAGCTGTTTACTAAGAGGTAAACAACTCTTCAAGGAAGAAATAGTGTGACGTTCAGAGTTGGGCTTCTGGGAACCGGACTGCTGGGTTCACATCCTAGCTCTGTCACCTTGGACCAGTGACTACAGCTAAACCTCAACTTCCTCATCTGTGAAGTGGGAATGAGAACCGTAGTCCCTTCATGGGAGCTATCGTGAGGGGTAGTTGCCATAACAAGTGGGAAGCACTCAGAAGACCGCTGAGTCTACAGCAGTAGCGTGGAAGGCGTTGACTACTACAATCAACTCTTGGTGGGATGCATTCAAAGCAAGGGCTGGAGTGAGATTCCCAGGGCCCAGAAAAATCATCAGCCTCCCCCATGCCCTCCGTTCCTGCTCTCTGAGGGGTAAAATTCCTCCTCCAGGAAATAGTGCCTTCCATCCTGTGCTAACAGAGAAACCTGTGGCCAAGCAAAGAGGGCCAGGCCTCTGCAGTCGGGCAGCCAGTAGGCCTCAGTCTGGCTGCTTTCTAACCCGCTAGCCTTGGGCAATTACCTGCCCTCTTGGCACCTCAGCTTGCTCTCTGGCACAATGGGGACCATGACCCCACCTCAGAGGGTGGGGTCTGCCTATTTGGCATCATTTCCCCTGGTTCACTCCTTTCCAGCCCACCTCCATTGCTTGCCTTGGTTTTTGCAATTATCTCCTGATGGGCCTCTTTGTCCCTGCACTCATGCCCATCTCAGTGGTGGCGCTCCACCCAGCAGAGCAGGCTTCTGGAACCCGAGTCCCCAAGGGCTGCCCTCTCCTTAGACCCTCCACGGACTCTGACGTCCCTCAGGGTAAACTCCTCATCCTAGCCTGCAAGCACTCCCAGGTCTGGCTCCCACTTCCTCCCTGTTCCTCTCTTCTCTGTTTCGGCCCCTCATTCACTCTGCTCTTTCCCACGCCTCCTTCTTGGATCACACCGAGTGCTCTCAGGGCCTTTGAGCTTGCTGTTCCCTCAACCCAGAACGTGTTTCCCCAGAAACAAACACGGCCTCTTCATTTTTGTTCAACTGTCACTGCCCCCGAGAAGCTTCCCATGGCTGTCCTGTCTTACATAACAGTCCCTTTCTGTCATTCCCTACCCCTTACCTGGCTTTATTTTTGTGCATAGCACTTATCTCTGCCTGACAGATGTTTATGTATTTGTTAGTTTCTTGCTTCTTTCTTCCCATTCGGCTGCAGAGCCCATGAGGGGAGGATCTGAGTTTTTATTTATTTTTTTTATTTTTATCTCTGTTGGATCTTCAGTACCCAGCACAGTGCCTGGCTCAGTGTAGACAGTCAATAAGTATTTTTTGAATGAACAAGTATATAGTATGCAACGAAGATTAACCTTGTTTATGAAAAGTGTCTGGTCCATTGTAGGTGTTTGATAAATGTGAGTTTTTAATCCCCTCATTATCAAACTAGAAAGAACATTTGAAAGGCAAATACCCTTGGGAGGGATAACGTGTTGATGTGAATTCACACAGGTTTCCTGTAAAAGGGAGGACTGGGTTGGGAGGGCAAAGAAGGCAAGCCAGGGGCCCTGTAGACAAACTTCACTCACTAAGCAATTTTGCCTCTGGCCAGCTCTGTTTGTGTCTCTGTGTATGACGATTCTCCAGGCAATTGAATTGCATTACCCTTTTCATTCTAATAATAAGGACAGAATTCGGATGTGGTATTTGATGATGTCTTGTCTATTGAACGACTTCAGGCCTGCCTGGCACGCTGCAGCAAATTACTGTCAACTTGAGGGCTGCCATGCCTCCACCAGAGTGCCAATATTTCTGTGGAAAATCCCGGTCATTTACAGTTTATGTCTCAAAAATGAATTTTTATTTCATTGGCTTAATCTTTAGAGTTATCAGAAACTTGTGTTTATTCCCAGTGAGACTTCAAATGCAAGATTCTTGTAACGAGACCAGAGCTGGAAGGTTTCCTGAAGGGAGAGAAAGAAAAGCATTCCCCGGCTGCTCAGAATTGCTGTGTGTACGCTCCCTGCTGAGAGAGAAGAGGCTAGACTGGATTCTGTCCAGAAGTCAGAAGGGAGGCTGATTCCAGCTAGGGCGGGTGTTCAGGCCTTAAGACCAAGGCCGACCGAGTGATGGGAGGAAATGTAGGAGAGAGGGAAATGTGTGACTATCTTTTCCAGCTCTGTTTTCTTAAAGCCAAATACCTGGAAATCTGCTGCCTCTAGCCGTTCCCTGGCCCTGGCACATAGTAAGCACTCAGGAAGCAGAAGCTGAATTGGAGTTACGTTGCCTGGTGGGGGTTTGGGGCTGTGGTAGCTGCTGCCATCCGGATGGGGAGTCGACTACATCTCCCCCCACAGCCTTCCAGTTCATTCATATGGCCTAATCATCTACCACCAGTGGCAGCAGCAGCGAAGCCTTTGGCTGTGTCACAGCACCTAGCCCTCCCTAGGGGAATCTCCCCGTCACAGAGAGGGCACAGCTTCGCCCACACAATGGGTCCCTGAGCCAGAAGGGCGTGTTTTTTTACTATGGTGGTTTCTATCAAATTGGCAAAACCCTGTTAGCTTTTGAGGGAAGGGGCCCATACCAGCCAACATCTTGAGGTTAGTAATCTTGATAAGGAAGAATTTTCCCAACCAGCCTCCTACCCTGCTTCCTCGTTTTCTGTCCTTAGAGAACAGCAGACAGACAGACTGCATGTGAACCGTCTAGACACAGACACTTCTGCAGCTCCTCTGCCTGCCCGTGGCTGGTGGAATCACGGGTAACTGGTGACGGTGTAGCAGCTAGTTAACTCAGCCCCAGTGCAAAGCTACTGGATTAGTGATTGTATTAACCCCTAGTGGAGGGGTTAGTCTGAGCAACAGTCACAGGAAGATGCGCTTCCCTTTTCCCATCCCAGTCTTTTGGACATATACAAACAAGACAAGCAAAACTCTGCTCACTTGGGGCTCATATCCTAATGATCTACGGCCATCTAGCCATCTCATGCAGTGATGTGAAATGACACACAATAAAATCACAGAAGGAATCAGGCTCAAAGAATATGTCAGTGAGAAGGGAAGTGAGTGCCAGAGGAGAAGAAAAGAAACACCAGGGAGCAAGTCGTAGGGTCCTCCTACAGAGCTGCCAGTGCTGAGTGAGAACTTTGCCCAAAGATCCCTGACAACTGAGGCACAGAGGGAAAGTGTATCAGTCACAAGGATCTCATTGTTCAGAAAGGGACATTACTACTTCCCCTATTTCTTATCATAATCAAATCTGTTATTTAGTCATATCACCTTATTTAAGCCTTAGAACAGTCTTATGAACATGACGATAATGATGATGATCTTGTGATCATTATTAATCCCATTTTACAGATGGAAAAAAAAACTAAGGCATAAAAAGTTAAGTACCTTGCCCAAGGTCACAGCCGGAAAGTGGCAAAGCAAAGAAGAATTCTCATGCAGTCTGAATTCAGAGCCTGCGATCCTCCCCATAAACCTCACTGCCTTTCCTGCGGGGCACACTGAAAAAGTACATCAATAGTCCTTGGGCAGAAGCCTAGTTGCCCTGGGAGATGGTCTCCTGCCAGGGATCTGGGAGGGAGAAAAAGAGGAAATTGGATGATAAATAGGAAACTGATCAGCTTTTAGGCCCAAGACATTCCAGTAGCCTAAGATGGGAAAACCAGAGCTGTTAGGTCCTATGCTCAAGATGACCCGGGTTAAACTGGTCTGACAAATTGTAGCCACTTTCTTATGTTGTAAAGGTATGATCTTAGTAAGAGAAAGGAGTTTAAAAAATCTCCTTCCGCATGGCTCTCACCCTGTTATCACGGAACCTCATTAGGGCCCTCCCACCCCGTCGTAGCAGCTGTATGCCCAGGAGGAAACAAGACCCCACAGCTGGGAGCCGCTCTCCAAGGTGCTGAAGCAAGAGGAGCTTATTTTTCTTCTTTCAAATTAGCTTTTTATCTCTGAGTCACTATTGGTAACCACATGAATGAAAGATGATACAATCTGCCTGACCAAGCTGAGAAAGTATGCCAATGTGTAAGCATTCAAGTTTATTTACAGGTGATGCCAAGCCTGAAATGCAGCATGGGGTGAGGGACGTAGCGTGCACTCTGGAACCAGACCATGCCGGCTCAGCTGCTCAGTAGCTGAGTAAACTTGGGCAAATTTCTCAAAACTTCTATGCCTCAGTTTTCTCACCTATCAAATAGTAGTAGTAGTAGTAGTAGTAGTAATACTGACTCCAGAAAGAGTTGCTATGAGGATCAAATGAGTTAAAAGTTACTAAACGCCTAAACAGTGACTGGCAAATAAGAGGTCTTATATGTGTGTTTCTCAAGAAAGTTACTTATGTTTCTTAGGGCAAAGCAGTTTGGTAATGAGGTCATCTCTGGAGTGATGAACCTGGCCGAGTTACTTCTGCCACGGGGTAGGTCTGCCCTCGGGGGATGTGGTAATGGCAGATGACACCGAAAACAGTGTCTGGCTCTCATCCCTCTCTGCCACATTTACACGACAGGACAAAAAGCCTGCACCAAACCCAATTTTTTATTGCATCTTGGAATACTAAGTCCAACAATTTTCCAAAATGTTGAATTCTGTTTGCTGTACCGTTTTTAAACAACAGCTGTTCATCCACCCAAGAGGCAACAGCGAGTCAGTGCTGGGGGTTGTTCAATGCGTACCCACATCTCTGGTTCCCCTCACGGGGATGTTAGGGGCTCTAATTAATTACTGTTTGCAAAGTGCTGGGAAATTCTCTAGTGAAAGTTGCTATAGAAATGCAAGCTGCTGTGTTATTGCATGCGCTTGTCCTTGTTTTCAAAGTTGATGTATGTGGGGAAAGATGGAGGACATTTTTTCCTTTGATGGCACTGGATTAATGCTTAACAAGCCGGCATTTATGGATGTTAAGTCGCTTCATAGAGACGTTGTATCTCTAGAGCTGCAGGGATCTCACATGGGAAATGTTCATACAGTATTTCCTCTTTTAGTCGTGAATCCTCCCTCTCAGTCAGCTCCTACTTCCACTGTCCAACAACTGTGGAAATGTAGAGAAACATTGTGAGAAGCACTGTGTGTACCCAAACTTAAAAAGGTCAAGTACCTATTTCTATATAAAGTTTCCTAAGAGGCATTTTTTTTTGTATAGAACACTTCTCCCATTAATGTCTGATAAAATTTGAGCAACTTTAGGTTGAAATAGAAATTCAAAGTAGAACAACAGAAGTCAGGGACAGACGTAAAGCTCAACAATTAAAATCACGGTGTGGCCACCTGCACCTAAAACGTTATCAAAAATTTTGGCATGGCTTGACTTTACTTTAAAAACATGTATGAAATCACCAACAGCAAGCTCACGGCTGGAAGTGTCCTTCCATGGTTCCACATGCACTTCTTTTTTCTTCACTCCTTATCTCCCCTATTTTAACAGGGAAACACCTGTTTTGTAGGTCTGCTCGACCACTCCTGATGAAATTTACCCGCTTTCCTTTAATGTTTCTGTTTCCTGACTCAAGTTTAAGACAATGACATCAATCCTGGAATGCTGAAAAAAAAATCCCCGGTTTCATTGGAATTGAAATTTCGCATCACAGAGGCAGCACATGAGGCCTCGTCTGCAGGCTGCACGAGTGGGGATGGAATCCGTGCTGCTCTTAGCTGCTCCTCGGCCTCGTTTCATGCCTAGCCTCACAAAGGTTGATTTGCAAACAGATATGTTTGTTTTTTAAAATCTCACACAATCTAAGAAGTCTATTTAGTTTGTAAAACAAGAGCAAATAATTGCCTCTCTTATGTGAATAAAAATGTCAAACTCACACCTGGAATAATGGCCGTTTTCTTACTTCCGGACAAGCAGTCTGAGCGCCAGTCACACCATACACTGCCTCCATTCCCTAGAGTCAGGCTTTTATGTTCAGTCTGGGATTCTCTTCAGCTCCCCCCACCTTTTTCTCCCCCCTGCCCTGTCTTTCCCAGCTGCAGACGCTGGTGGTCTCCTCTGGGCTCCCATGCCATTTCACATGTTAGATTTCTCACATCATAACCAATGAAGGAAAGAATGAATGAATGAGGTGGGTCTTACTTCATGAGGGTAGGGGCCCTTGTTTTATACTTTCTTAGAGCTTTTGGTATGGTGGTCTGATCCCAGGGGGCAGGCAGTGACACTGTGTATCCCAGTCACCCAGTCCCTGTCCCAACAGCTCTGAATGGCTTTTGCTCCCCATGGATTAGCTATATTGCAAGTGGTCAGTAAGTCAAAGGATTCTGGCATATCTTCACTTAAAATTCTTAGGGATGCTGTCACTTCCTTACCGCATTCAGTCCTATTGATTTATCTATCAAATCCTCCCACTTTTCTCCCTCTCCACTTGCCATCCTGGTCCAGGCCACCGTCCCCTCTCATCTGGACAGCTGCAGTGGCCTCCTCACAGCTCTGCCCTCAGTCACTCTTGCTCACTCCCATCCCTTCCTCTGCGCTGTAGCCAGAGAGGTGACTTAAAATGCAAATCTTAGAAAAAGACATCAGGGACACTCAGGCATGGCGGGACAACTGTGTGAGTTCACAGCAAGAAAGCAGCCCTCTGCAAGTCAAGGAAAGAGGCCTCAGGAGAAACCGAACCTGCCAACACCTTGATCTTGGACTTTGAGCCTCTGGAACTGAAAAATAAGTGTCCCTTGTTTAAGCCGCCAAGGCTATGGCAGTTTATTATGGCAGCCCGGGCAAACTGATACAGATGCTCCATCAGAATGACTCCCATGTCATGAGAACACCCGCTCCATAGCATAGCCCTGCTTCCTTGAACCTTCTGTAGAAGGCACCGAAGAACACAAGCAAAATCCTGCATCAGGTCCTAGGAGTACCCTCCTACTGAGACGCTCCGCAGTTCCCGAGGAGCAGCGGCCTGAGTGCCGAGGCTATAGGTCTGGCTAGTTGTTTCTGGAAGGTGCAACGCACTGCCAGCACCCCCAGCTGCTGTTCCTCTGCTGTCTGTCTGCAGTGACCCCCATCTGGTCCCTGAGGCCCCACCAGCCTTTGGAACGCTGCCCTGGCATCTATCTGGCAACTCATACTTTTATGACAGAAGGGGAGGCTTCGCTGTTGCTGCTTCCTTCATGCCTCACCAGAGTCTGCGGTTTCTCAGCATAGCGGGCTCTTGTTGCCCCACAAATGGCCGTGAGTGTGGGGCGCGGCCTCACCAACTGATATTAGTAGCCTCAGTAAGGGAGAGTCCCTGCCAGGATTCCCTCCCACTTGCAGGCGACAAGCTGTCCCAGCCAGGGGGGTCTGAGATCTGCTTTCCTCTTCCTAAAGAAGCTGTGGAACTTCCTTGTGGGCCCGGAATCTCGGGCCAAGCAGCAGCCTCTCCCCAGGTGTGCGCGGACACACTCACTTGGAAGACAGCTCAGTATCTGCAGAGAAGAAGGAGTTTCACAGTCTCCCAGGAATGAGGCGTCTGTAAAATGATTTTCCCGGCTGGTTCTTGTACACATACATGTACAACTTTTGAAAACACATTACGAGCTTCATACTTGACATTTTTTCGTAAAATAACTGCCATGGATATGCCAGTTGCTCAGTGTCCCCATCTATCAAGAGTCACCCTGCCCTTGTTCGGGGGAGCAGAGCTAGCCTTGGGAGTTGGGGTCACTTGCCCATCTAGCAGGTGCTGGATTCAAACCCACGCACTCTAGGATCTGGTCAAGGTGGCGAAGTAGGTGGACACTGCGCTCACCTCGTCCCACGACCGTGGGAAAGTTCCGACTAAATTAGAGAACAGTCAGCCCGGACAGCCATCGGCAGCTTAGCTGAACGGAAGTCCTGTACCTAAGAACATAAAGAGGAAGCCTTGTCGAGACTGGATACGTCTCATTTTCGTTACAAATAACATGAATGAACACTCTTTGATGGGACACTGCACCATATTCCATTGTATCCTTCAGATAAATTCCTAGGAATAGTGTTGAATTAAAGAATATTAAAAATAAGATAAAATGTAAATCTCATCACGTCGGTTTCTGGTTTCCTAAGATCCGTCAGCGGTTCCCAGTGCTTTAGGGACACAGGTAAGCAGCTGCCTCGATTTCACCTCCCGCAAGTCTTGCGTCACTTCCCGTGCTCTAGTCACTCTGCCTTCCTTCCTGGCCCTTAGTCACCTCAATTTGCTCTCCCGCCACAGGACCTTTGCCCATGCTGATACCTCTGCCTACAACACTCCGTTCTTCCTCACCTTTCACCTAATTACCAGGTGAGCTAAACCCCTGGTTGTACACTCTCCTAACTGCCCGTGCTTGCTCCTCACACGCAGCACTGTGTGTGTCCAAGTCCGTCGTTTGCTCTCCACTTGACCCCCAGAGCTTAGGCTCCCCTGAACCAAGTAATAATTTAAAAAAAATTGTTGAATAATGAATGAATGACTAACTCTGGAATAAACTTAAGATATTTTTCTAATAAAGCAGGGGCTAGAGGAGAAATCTATATGCTCAAACATTTATTTTCCAAGTACTGGGAAGGTGTGCACCCGCCAGGTAATAGCATTGCCTGGCTCTACTCTCAGCAGGTCCTTGGTATCAACCTGAGAAATGAGGCACCCCCCCGCCCCCCAGTATAAGTGGAGCTCTGCCCGGACCGGTGTGGCTCGGTTGGTTGGAGCGTTGTCCACAAAGTGGAAAGTCACCGGTTTGGTTCCCGGTCAGGGCACATGCCTGGGTTGTGGGTTTGGCTCCTGGTAGGGGTGTGTATAAGAGGCGGCCGATTGATGTTTCTCTCTCACATGGATGTTTCTCTCCCTTTTTTCCCTCCCTTCTTTCCCTGTCTATAAAAAGAAATAAATAAAATCTTTAAAACAAGTGAGTTAAGCGCTTTATGAATTGATTCCATCAAGTCATGGCAGGTGTCCAGGAGGCTCATAGTGAAATGCAAATAAAAAGATGTAAAAAGAGCACACGATTTGCAAATCAAGCGATGGAAGAAATCACCATGCAAGTACCCCTGACAGTTCTTCATCAGTGAGATAAAGAGCCCAGAATCCGTCGGTGTGGGATGTCCTAGACACCCACTGCTCTTGGTGACACGGCATGAAGGACCCTTCCCCACAAGGCCTTGCCGTCACCGTTCGCACGCTCCGCTCCAGGACAGCCTTACTCAGAGCGCCCCAAGCACGTCCGCCCTGGGGGCGCGTGCTTCCCTTTGCCTTCCACTATCTACCCTTACACCCTCTCCCTCTTCACCCCTCCATCTCCAGGAGCCCCGAGAACATTCATTATCATTTCCCTGCCCAAGTAACACCTCACTGAACCACATTTCCTAATCCTAAACAGCTCCATTTCCTCAAGACAGAGCCCTGGGGACCCTCTCTGCTTCTTTCTTCTCTCTCCTATACCAGTCATGTCGCATCCGTCAGCAAGTCTTGTCCCAAATCTCTTCCTTTTCTCCAACTCCAACATCCTAATCTTTTAACAAGATTTTTATTTAATTTTAAATTTTTTATTGTTGTTCAGTTACAGTTGTCCCCATCTTTCCCCATGACTCTCCCCTGCCCTACTCCCTCACATTCAGTCGCCCCCCCCACCGCATTGTCCTTGTCCAAGGGTCCTTTATACACGTTCCTTGACTTGACCCTTCCCCTTCTTTCCTCCGTTATCCCCCTCCCCCCTCCCCTCTGGTCACTGTCAGTTTGTTCTTTATTTCCATGTATCTGGCTCTATTTTGCTTGCTTGTTTGGCTGACTAGGTTCCATTTATAGGTGGGATCATGTGGTATTTGGCTTTCACCGCCTGGCTTATTTCACTCAGCATAATGCTGTACGGATCTATCCATGCTGTCATGAAGGGTAGGAGCTCCTTCTTTCTCTCTGCTGCGTAGTGTTCCATTGTGTAAATGTCCCAGTTTTTTGATGCACTCGCCAACATCCTAATCTTAGCCATCATTTTCTGTGCAAAGGTTTCTCAATGGGCCTTCTCCCCTCCTCCCCTTCCCCCCATTCTTCCCTCAGTTGTCAATATAATCTTCTGGAAGTAAATTAGATCGTACTTAAAAGTCTTCTGTGATTTCCCATTTTACCAAGTAAAATACCCAAGCTCCCTTTCATGACCTACAAAGCTGTATGTGGGCTGGTTCTTGCCTTTTCCAGTTTCACACTGAACCCACCTCAGGGCCTTCTCAGCTCGTTATCTGCCTTTTAGGCACCTCCAGCTCCACGTGTCCTCAGCTGAGCTCCTGACCTCCTCCAGCCCCGGGTCTGATCTCCCCGAAGCCTCTGCCCCTCAGGAAACGCCATCCTCTCTGCTGCGCAGGCCAGAAAACTCGGAGTCACCCTGTACATCTCTGCAGTCCACACTGCATTTCCAATCGGCCAGCAAGTCTGGCGGGTCTCCTTTCAGAATGTGCCCCAAATCTGGCCACTTCTCACAACTCCTCCTGTGACTGCTCTGGGCCAAGCTACCACCAACTCCTGCCTGGACCATGGAAAGAGCTTTGTACCTCGTCTTTCTGTTTCTGTACTTGTCCTCTCTCCCATTGCCACCCTTCTCCCATCATTAAACTCCCAAGTCAGCATCTGGAGTCATCATGGGTTCGCTCAAACCCTCCAGTGGCTCCCTCCTCACTCGGAGTCTAAGCTGATGTCCTCCCAGGGGGCCTGTGAGGCCCCATGCGGTCTACTCCCACCTCCCCCGTCACTCTGGTACCTCCACTCCTTTCTCCCTTGCTGGCTTCATTCCAGCCACACTGGCCTCCTTGTAGCAGGCGACCGCCTCCTCAGGACCTCTGCACGGGCTGTTTCCTCTGCAGAGGATGCCTCTCCCTAGACGTTTATCATCTCCTCGGTGTTATCTGATCCCTCACCTCCTCAGCTGGTTGTTCAAGCGTTACCTTCACACCCAGGCCTTCCCTGTCCGCTCTGGACAGAACTGCATCTTCCCTTCGCCTGAACCGTGCTCGCGAGCCCCTCCCCTGGTTTATTTTTCTCATGCGCAGTCATGCAGACCCTTGGTCTGGAAGGGCCCTGAGCTTGGCTTAATGGTCTGTGCGGCTGTGTCTCAGGATTCCTAATGTACTTTTTTTTGACAAAGGACTCTGCAAGTCCATTTTCTTCTTGGTCCCACAAATGATGTAGCTGGTCCTAGCAGCACAGTATATATCTGACCTATTTTGTTGCTTGTGTCTCTCCCTGCTAGGGAGTGAGCTCCATGAGGTCAAGGATATGTGTCTCTGTGATCCCTCACTGTAACCCTAGTGCCTAGAACAGAACCTGGTGTATGGCAGATACTCAGAAATACTTGTGAATAAATGAGTCCCCTCAGTTAAACTAGCTGAAAATCTGGGAGTCATCTTTGACCCTTATCAACCTCCCTGAATTTCCATATTCAAGTTCCATTCATTTTATTTGTTTTAAAAAAAGATTTTACTTATTTATTTTTAGAGAGGGGGAGAGAGGGAGAAAGAGAGGGAGAGAGTCATTGATGTGTAAGAGAGGCATCAAGTGGTTGCCTCTTGTACACCCACAACTGGGGACCTGGCTTGCAACCCAGGCGTGTGCCCTGATCTTTCAGTTTGCAGACTGATGCTTAATCCACTGAACCACAGCAGCCAGGGCTTTCTTCTTAAATATATTTTTGAACCTGTCCACCCCTCTCCATTTTCTCTGCACCACCCTTGGCCAGGCTACCTGAATGCCACCTTACAAAGCACATCCTAATTGATCTCCAGCGCCTCCATGTGTCCCCTCCAATCATGCCCCATAGTTACTGTCTTCTACTTACAGGGCCCAAAATGTCAAAGTTCTTAGCATGACCTCAAGGCCCTGCCTGAGTTGGCCCTGTCCACCTCTCTGTCACATCTTGCCCTCTCTTGCTGTAATGCAGCCTCCTGGACTTCTCTGGACCTTGCAAAGATGTTTTTTGTTTGTTTGTTTGTTTGTTTGTTTTTCCATACAAACCCTTCTATCCCTCTGCTTCCAGAATACCTTTCACTCTCTCTAACTCTTGCTCACCCTCAGACCTCAGCCCTTTTCCTGAACCCCTTAATGAAATCTCCCCGTTAGTCATGTCATGGACACCCTCCCCCCAGCCCCGACCCACTTATCAGGGCAGTGACTGGGCAGCAATTGGTGTGGCTTCTTGATTGATGTCTTTTTTGCCCACAGAGGTGCAAGGTCAGAAGAGTGGGGACCACACCTCCAAGATCTTTGTATCCCATTGCCAGCAAGCTGCCACCAAGCCCATGACAGGCACTCAGTAATGTTGCTGGATGGGTGACTATGGGGCAGGACACCCTGCTGAGCAATTGATTTAGGTTGGGTCTCACTGGATGGTTGGTTTTCACACCCCACCGCAAGGAGGCAGACAAGCCTCAGGGATGTGGTAATGGCATTGGGCTTTAGGACCAAGAAGCAATCATACCTGCCTCATATAAATAATGTTTCCATATTCTCAAAGGAGATCAACCTTTCTCTTTGAGGAACTCGCTCTTCATCCCAACTTAGTCTGGGTCTTTGTTGTGCGGAGTCAGGGCAAGTGTGATGAGAAGCAGAGGCAGACAGAGAGGGAACAGGGTTAGCTAGGAAGCCGAGTGCATCCTGAACTATAGGCAGCTGGGGCCGGGGCGGGACACGACAGAATGCTGGGGCCGGGCCAAGGATTTCAGCCCTGGTGTAGGGGGCTCCGGAGTGAGAGGTGTTTCTGTGGGTTCCGAGTTGAGTCCTCTTTAGTGCTCTTTAGGGACCGTGAGCAGCGATGGGACTGGAATTCCTTTTCAATTACTCTTTGACTCGCTTCTTCATAGGTGACTCTTTGCTCAACGGAATTCTACTATTTGTCTGGGTTACACAAATTTAGGCTACTGGACTTTAGGCAAAATAGTTCCTGTAAGGAGAGTATCAACTATTTTACCTGAGGTCTTGGTTAAGTAATTAAAATTGGGACCAAGTAAAGCCTTTCTCTGCTCCTCCATCGAGCAGCTAGGTTCTCGATGCCCCCGCTCCAGCTTGCTCACAGCTCTGTTTCAGGCCTCCCCACCCTGTACGGCAGCTGGTCAGTTCGCAGGCTTCGTCTCCCGGCCTTGACTGTAAGGCTCTGGGGAATAAGAACCGACTTTGCTTCACTGGTCCTTGTAGATTCAGCCCACAGCCGAGACCACAGGAGCGGCACGCACTAGGCACTCAGGAAATGTTTCGTTGAACATAAGTGAGGTGACCACTGGTGCAATGTCCTTGTCTTTCGAATCTCTCTGATAGGTTCGTGCTGAGGACTACGGAAGATGTTTAGGCAGTGTAGGATGGAGCAGCCTAATAAACAGACTCTAGTTTATTACTGCTGGGGGCTGCTTTAAGTTAGGAAATGCATGTCCCCAGGAAACCATGTTGGGCCCTTGTAGGTCTTTTGCAGACGTGATTCAGGGGAGGGAAGGACTATGCACTGGCGAGTTTGCAGATGACACCAAGTTGGCTCCCAGACTCAGACTCGTCCCTGACCCCTGTTCTTCCTAACCCACATTTAGTCCATAGCGGATCCCGCTGGCTCTTCCTTCAGCACACAGCCCGAATCCACCCACTGCTCACGGCCATCCGCACTCCTCGCCACCCCAGCCTCGTGTTGCTCACTGGACTGTTGTAAAGGCCCCCGGCTGCTCTCCCTACTTCCGCTCTGGCCCCGGTGGTCTGTTCCTCACCCACCAAGCAGCTCCTGACCCTCCTCCACTCAGAGCCCTCCGGTGGCTCCCATCACACTCAGAGCAAAAGCCAAAGAAGGTCCTTTCAGTCTGACCCCTGCTGCCTCCCGACCTCCCCTGGCTCCGGGGACCCTGGTCTCCTTGCACTTCTCAGATGCACCAAGCACGTACCCGTTCCTCCTGCTGCCTGAGGCTCCACCCCAAACACCCTGGTGGCCCTTCCCCTTGTTTGTGGTAGGTTCTTCCGCTGAGGCCTCATCCTTGGCCTCCCCAGGTCAAACTGCTGCTCCACCGCCTGCCCCTTCCTGGCCCCCTTCCCTGTCACATTCTTCTCCATGGCGCTTACCTCCCCCGACCCACATTGTCACTTTTCTATTTGTTTACTGTCTGTCTTCAGTAGAACATGGGGCCCGTCATAAGGGTGCGCCCTTTGATTTGCTCTGTCCATTGCTGCGTCCTGGCGCCTGGCATGGCACCTGGCACCTGAAGTCAGTGCTGGGCAGGGGTTGTGGAATGAGTGTCGAGAGAGATTACAGGTGGTAGGTAGGAGGTTTCCATGTGCCACGAGCCTTGGGTTCTGATGTTCGCTGTGATCATGTTGAGGTGATAGTGTACATGTGGGTGAAAAGTCTGTGGCTTCATTGTTAGGAATTAATGTTTAATTGTTGCCTTTTTGCCTTCTTTGCGAATCATCAGCAGGCTCTGGGCAGGACGAGTAGCTGAGCTAAAGACAGCCCAGGCGTGCGTGTCTTCAGTGCCACGGTGGATGGACAAAGGGGAGACTATGCTTTGTGGTTAGACTGGGGGGCGTACAGACGCCAGCGCAAAGGGGAAGGGCCGCTGGCCCGGAAGACATGTGTGGCGCACGTGTGAAGGACAGAGGAGCTTGGCCGGGGCTTAGGAAGCCTCTGGCTGGGAGGAGGCGGGTGTGAAGGCTGGTCCGGAAGTCAGGCTAGGGCCATGGGGCTGGGATTGCCTTCGCTTGCATGGGTGTTAAGGAACTGGTCTTCGTAAGATTTTACTTCCTGAATTGGATGGGGCTGGTATGGGGGATATATATATATATATATATATATATATATATATATATATATATATTTTTAAACCTGTATAGAGTTTTCATTTTACAAATCTTTAAACTTCTTTGACTGGATGCATGTGATTGGCCTGGGAATGGAGAGCACTGTGCCGAGGAGGACATGCTGAGGCGTGTGTGTCCCCTCTGCCATGACCTCCCAGAATTCCGAGCAGGCGCAGAGGGCTCGGGGGCCCCAGCCAGCCAGGCGGCGGGTAAAGTGGGTGGTGTGGTTCTGGTGCCGGCGGGGAGCAAAGCAGCTCAAGCCCTCGTCCGAGTCCAGCTGCTCTGCGTGCCCCAGGCTCTAGAGAGGCCCAGTGAGACCGTGGGCCAGCAGGGACTACAGACGTGTCATTTCCAGGGCCTGTCTGGCTTGTCCCTCCGGGTAGTCATGGGTGTAAGTGTGTCGTGCCAGAGAATTACGGTGCGTGCTGGTCTGCCATGGGGCTGCCAGCGAGGTCCAGAAAACCCTTATAGTGCAGATACAGGGACAGCAAACATGAACAAAGGTTTTACCAAGCCACACGAGTGGCCAAAAGGCGGCCCGTGAACTCGAGTGTGGCAGGCGTAAAGTGAAGACACTGTAACCTGGAGTGGGAGGAAGGTGGGCCGGGACTTGGAACCTCAAACCAGGACCAGAACCGAGGTCAGGGCGGATTCCTCTCATGACACTAAGGGAGCATGCTGCCCTTTCCTCGAAGGGGAAGAGCGTGGTGGGCGCCACTGGACAGACTGATGGAGACTGTTAGGGGATCGGGGGGAGGGAGGGCGAGCAGAGAGAAGCACCCACTGCGTACTGGGCACTTCGCATATGAGAGCACCTTAACAGTTCCTGAGATGGTTAGCACTCTCCCATTTTACAGACGAGGACAGTGAAGTCAGATGCCAGGTAACTTATTACCATCTCATGGCTTCTGAGTGCCGGGCTGGGATTCAGCCCTCAGCCTCCCTTCCCCTTCCCCCTCCACTTCAGTTCCTCCCCTAACATATTTGTATGCAGTGCCCGCCGCGTGCCAGGCTCTGCTCAGGTACTGGGTGGCCTGTGGTGGCCGAAACAGGAACGTTCCTGCTCTCCAGTCCAAGCGGGGAGGTCAGCGGTGGGCAGGGTAACAGACCAACGGGAGACTCGCAGACCACCGCAGTGCCCTGAAGGAAAGGACGGGGCAGTGCTGGGGGAGAATGTGGGCGGGATCTCCTTAGGTTGGGTGGTCAGCACCGCCTTCCTCCAGAGACTGAGAGGGAGCCCATTGTGAGAGGGGCTGGGTGGGGAGGTGCGTCTGGGAGGGGGGAGGGGTGGGGGCAGCCATGAAGGGACCGGGTTTGAGTGTCACAGCAGCTGAGGGAACGCCCTCGAGCTGCAAGGGAGCGGGGGAGTCTCCAGGTGTTTCTCCAAGGTGCCCACCCTTTTCTCTCTGCAAGGGGGGCATCCCTGTCAGAAGAGGGAACACCGCCCCATACAGCAGGTAGGAAGCTTATGGAAGTCTAAGGGATGGAGGGGGCGGAACGCACAACACCGGCCGCTTCCCAATAGGGGTAGACACAGTTCCGCTGAGAGGTTCCTACTGCATTATTAAGGCAAATGTGAAGGTGGGGCTCCATCCTTTTGAGGACGAGCAACCTGTCTTCCTGCAGGACAAGCGCTGCCCCCAAATCAGGAAAGAGGTTCTGATGGAGCCGTGTGGGGGTGGGAAGTAGGGTGGGGGCCACATGTGAGTGGAAGCCGGGTCCCCACAGAGGTCCTGATGGCATCTCTCACTGAGGAGGTAAGGACGTGGGGGGGAGGTAACGCTGGTCAGATGCCTGCTCTGCCACAAACACTGTGTTAACTGTTTCACACGCCTCACTTCCGAGGGGCCTCTCCCATCTGCATCATACAGATGGGGAAACTGAGGCTCAGAGAGGTAAAGTAACTTGCCCACAGTCGCTCAGCAAGTAAGGGTGTGCTGTGTCTTCCCGACTCCAGAACCCCCGTGTTCTTCCCTATGGACCAGGCTGAGTGAGGGCAGATCAGCTGGGAGGGATCAAAGCCGCCACAGGACAGGTGATGGGGGTGGGGGTGGGGTGGGGGTGGGGGAGTGGTTGGGGGGGTGAAAACGGGAGTAGGATGGTGAGGCAACAGAGGGAATTGTGTCCTGTGGTGGGTTTTGCTTCCTGGACCAGACAGACCTGTTTTCAAATTCCAGCTGTGCCCTCTGCTGGAATCTAGCAGGTAGAGGGAACACCTCGAGTATCCAATCTCCCCATGCGGCCCCTCCCCCACTGGCCACCCTGAGAGGAGGCCCCCACAGCTCCTCCTGCCTCTGGCTGCCGAGGGAGCTGTCCCCCAGAAGAGGCTGACTCACTCGCCTTGGCTCCCTGCCACCAACGCTGCAGGGACGACAGTGGCCTAGTGGCCCCACACCTCTCCGCTTGGTCTGACTGCCTGATCTCCTCGGGGGGACAGACTGGGGCAGTCCCCTCACGACTCTGCTCCTGGCACCTGCAGGAGCCTGAGCCTCTCCGAGCGGCCAAGCACATTCCTGTGCAGTGCCACCGACGTCGTCGTATGCTCATGTGTCACCACCCCTCTCTAGGCTGTGAGCTCCTGCACAGCAGGGATGTGCCTGAGTCATCTCTGGTCCCCAGTGCCCGTGGCAGGACCTGGCACAACAAATATTTGTTGCTCAGCAAATATTTGTTGAATTCCCTCTGAATCTGACAGGAACGCCCCCACCCCTGCCTGGGACCAGAACCCGTGGAGACAGTTTCCTGGCGAAGCAGCCCCCAGGAAGCGGCCCCAGGAGGCAAAGCACACACGGGAATCTGCCGCGTTTCAGCATTGTTTTCCTTCTGATGCTTTCGATGGCTGGTCTTATTCCAGCCCATTCTCACTTTCTGTCTTGGAAAATCACAAGGAAACTCCACGCTGCTCCTGAGATTCTTGCCAACGTGATTCCAGCAGAACTGAGCACATGGCACCGAATTGCCACACAAACAAAGACGTTGCCACTTGCAGCACGGTGGCCTCCTTCCTGCCGCCAGCCTGGCCCTTCCCCCAACCCTGCCCAGGTGAGAGGGGCAGCATGCGGCCTGGCCGGCTCTCCCGGTTCTCGGCCCCGAGAGGCGCCCGGGTTGGGTGGCGTGGGCTGTGAAACAGACCCGGGCTGAGGCTGCCCAGTGGGAATAACCCAGACACCCGCCGCACCCTAATGTCCACTCACGCCCCCATGGTTTTCTGAAACTGGCCTCTTTCCAGTTTCTTACTAGCCGTGTGACTTGGAGTAGATTACTCTCTCTGTGCCTCTGTTTTCTCACCTGGAAAGCGGAGCTGGTCACACAGCACGATGGTTCTGAGGGTTAAGGGAGCCGGAGTTAACGCACGGCACAGGGCGAGGTGCGTGGGCAGCGTCCGCTCCCTGTTGGCCGTGGCGCTGACGTCGGTATCAGTAGGCGCGCACGGTCTCTGAGCGCGGGCCTCTGTAGGGCGGGGTGCTCCTCGGCCGTGAGCCCTGCGACTGGGGCATCAACGACCTTTGTGCTCGGACCCTCCCGGGTGTGCTGTTTGGGAGCAGGCTCGGATCGAGTCTCTGTCCAGACCCAGGGTCGAGGAGTGGAGCCAGGAGTGGGCTGAGGAGGCATTTGACACATGCCTGTCTACCTGTGGCTCTGGCCAGCCCCTCGTGCAGGGCCGTGGGAAAATGTTAAATGCTGGCTTCCTGAGGACACATTTAGACAGAAACACTCTGCCTATAGTTGGAGATTATATGACGAAGAGGGAAAAGTGTGGTGTTGGCGTTCGATTCTGCCCCTTCTGAGTAGAGGGACCTGGGACAGGTCACTCAGCCCCGCTGGTGCCTGTGTCCTTGTCTGAACGGGGCTGGTAACTGCACCTGCTCAGAGGGGTGTCAGGGTGATTCTGTGTGGTCGGCAGTTCAAGGGGCTCAGCACAGGGCCTGGGCTGTGAAATGTGAACCAAGTTCTGTTCCTGAGAGCAGCCACCTTAACAGGGACGCTGTCATCCTGAAGTCCCTAACGTCTAGCCAGACTGCTCTCTGTGGAGAGCTGTGGCATCTCTGGGGGGGGGGCAGGAGCTGTTTCTGGAACCAGCTCCACTGCATGCCAGAACCAAAGCGGATGGGGCCCCAGGTGAAGGAACCCAGCCCAGAAATTGTCACAGGAGGAAACCTCTTGGCCCAAGTGGCCCAATGGGCTTGGGACTGACTGGACTTGAATAGTGTTTCCACCTTCACCTCCTGCGGGACCTTGGGCAAGTTCCTTAACTTTTCCGAGCCTCTATTTCTTTCCCTGGAAAACGGGGACAGCACCGTCTCTCTTGCAAGTGCCTCTGTGAGACTAGAGCATTAATGACAGCTTCTACTTCCTGGGGACCAGGCACTATTCTAAGCCACCCTGTGTTGTAATTACAACAACTACACCCTTACTTGACAGGTGGGAAAACTGAGGCACAGAGGTGAGTAACTTGCCCAGGGCCGCTCGTTCACCCCGTTTCCTGTTGTGGGCCCCGCCCCATCTCTGCAGCCGTTACCTGCCCGCCTGCAGACTGGAACGGCCGAATCTCATGGGCATCTCCCTGACTCACCACTCCTGACCCACACCTCTCTCTGCCTTTGTGTCCTTTTCTGCCTGGATCATCTGTCTACTCATCTCTGCCCGACTCAGTAATGTGTGTCCATCAAGGCTCACTGCAGGTGTCTCCTCCTCCAGGAAGCCTTCCTTCCTGCGTGGGCACCAGAGGCAGGCACCCCTTTAGCCTAGGCTCCTGTCTACCCAGACATGCAGCCCCTGCACAGACGACAGTGCATCCAGTTTCCCCAGCACTTTCCATCTCCACGGCGTTTCCGAGGCTCCTTAAACACGCACTCTTGTTGTGCCCTCTGCTCTTCAACACAGTCATTCTCGTCTCCATGTCAAGGCTGAGGAGCCAAGACTTGAACTCAAGTTAGCCTGCCGCGGGGTACCTAGTTACACTTTCCTTTCTACTTGTTTCTTTTACTGGGCCTTGGCTTACTTATTTATCAGGGCCCTATGCCACATAAGGATTGAATCAATAGCTGTTGAATGGATCCTGGGCACTCATAATGTGTTTCTAGAATAATAATAGTTTATTTTATTATTTTTAGAGAGATGGTGGGGAGAGAAACATCAATGTGTGTTTGTCTTTTGAACACCCCCTACTGGGGACCTGGCCTGCAACCCAGTCATGTGCCCTGACTAGCAGTCGAACCCTCGGCCCTTTGGTTTGCAGGCCAGCACTCAATCCACTGAGCCACACCAGCCAGGGCCTAATAATATATATATATTTCTTTTAAAGGACAGATCTCAATCAAGTATCCCATCCTCCTCACTGGTCTAGGACAAGCGTGAGCCCTGTGAGAGGAGACTCTCACCCGAGTCTGCCAATGCCCGTCCCTCCCGGGACCTGGCACAGAGGGAGGGCGCAGAAGACTCGGAGTCCAGAGACAGCTGCGTCTCACATTCATGCACTAAATCTCACCGCTGCCTCCTGTGGGGCCCCAGCCCCAAGGCCCTTAGGTCCTGCCAAGGGGTTCTTAGAGGGAAGAGCGATACCTACTCTCCCCGAAATCAGGGAAATTGGAGGCCTGATGACTGCTGCCCACATGAGCAGGAAACAAAATGACGAAGCGATATGAATGTTCAAGCGTGCAGAATGCCCATCTTCTCCGGGCATCCCGCATCTTTTTAGAGCAAAACCCTGTAATATTAATACACGATAGAGAGAAGGATGGAAAAATTAGTCTTTTCCTTTGACATGGCGAAGATCACAGGGACTAGAGAGACCTTTAATCTTTATTAATGCATCGCAAGGGGGCCTCTCCGCAGGCTGCGGGAAGCAGACATCCAAGGAGTTTGCATCCCTCGCAGTCCTCAGCATCCCTGGGCGCCTCAGATGACTGCCTGATACTGTTCAGAGTCTAGCAGGGCCACGTCACAGGGACCTGCTGCGTCCTGGGCAAGAACAAGGCAGCGCTAACCCAGCTCCCATCTGTGGGGGGCTGGAAGACAAGAAAAATTCAGGACACAGGCCTCGGTCACGTGGGCCCACTTCTAACCAAGGGCACCGATGCCCTGAAGAGGCTCAGAAGGAACCAGGCTGTCGGTTGCGGGGACAGGCACAAGTTGTGCCTCGGAGGGGTGCGCTGAGTTCATTAAGGAGAGCATCCAGTGACTCCTACCCTCATTTGCATCCGTCACTCCCCTCCACTGCCTGGCTGGGTACTTCTCCCCACTCCTCCTTCCTTACAGCTGGGCATCATGTGAAGGTAGTCAGAAAAACCTGGGACTTGATATCATGCAGACCCAATCCCACTGCGCGTTAGTAAGTCAGGTGTTGCAAGGTAGGTTCGGGAGAGTGCAGAGGACCTGACAAGGATTTAAGAGCCCAGGAAGTTGCAGGGGCATGTGTGCACACACACACACAGGCTGAGAAATGGGGAGGCATATTTTGACATTCATTCATTCAAAAGTACTTATTGATCACCTGCTCAGTGCTAAGCGCTGGTCTAGGTGCTGGGGACCCAGTGGATCACCAAGTTTCCTTCTGGTGTTCTAGTAGGAGAGTTCCTCCAGAGGCCAGGATGCCACAGGGTTAATCTCACTAAAGCCACATTATAATGCAAAGGGGGTAGACACCTCCTGATCCCCCACCTTCAGGGAGGTCAACCTGTCCAAGGCCACACACTAGGTTATGGACGTAGGATCTGATCCTAGATTCCCGTCCCTTGTCTTCCTACTTACTGCTCGGAGCTGGCTGAGAAACCTGGGCTGGGAGGGATGGCACACCCAGGGAAGAGCTGGTTGAAGAGTGCTCCAGTAAGGCATCACCTAATTCGATTACGTCTGCTAGACTGCAATGTAAGAAAACAGAGTTCTCTCATAAGCATCATCTCCTAGTGTTTACAGAACAAGAAAGCACAATGAAGATAGGAACTCTCAGGGAGAAGAGCATGTGTTTCGGGCTGAAATGTAAAGAGAACAGATCTGGAGAAAGTGGTTCCTGATTTTACAGCTCAGCTCAGATGAGGGGATGCGTGGTGCATGGGGAGTGTGGAAGCCCTGGAAGGTCAGGCTGGTGCCCAGAAGGAGCTGCTGAGAGTGGGTGGTCCCACCGGAAGGACCCCAGGATGGGGCAGAGAGGCTTCTGGGAAGGAACCTGTTAGAAGGAAGGAGAGTAGTGGAAGCAAGTGACAGCGAAGACTTGCGGGACCTGTTTATTTCAAAGACCACCTTGCTCTTCTCCAGTGTCCACCTTCATGTGCATACAGAGTGATGTTTTTCCAGCAACAGCAGAGCCTGGTGACTAGCACATGGGCCCTGGCACCAAGATGCCTAGGTTTGAAGCCTGGTGTACCCCCCTGTGCTTTGTGGCCCTGGGCAGATTACTTGCCCATTTTGGACATCCATTTCCTCATTTCTAACTGAGGGTTAAAGTGCATCCGGACTCATGGTTGTCATGAAGACTAAATGAGCCAATATGCATGAATGAAGCACTTGGAAGAGCACCTAGCCCGTCAGATTCTGTCATCATTTTGATTCCCTGTGTTCCACGCCCCCTTGAAAGCCCAGGAGCGCGGGCTCCCTGCTACCCTCAGAGGAAAGCCACACCTCCTAGCTGGGGTTCGAGGCTTTTGCAGTCCAGCCTTTGCTAGTTCTAGTTTTCTGTATCACGATTCCCTCTGTCCATCCCTGCGTCCCTCCTGGACCCACTGACCAGCAGCCCCAGCCAGCACCTTGCTCTTTCACCCCTTTGGGCCTTGCTGGCCCTCCTTCTCTTTGCAGTATGATGCCCAGCCACCTGAGCCACACCAGTCAGGGCGCTCCTCCTTCCTCTTCAGGGGCCCCACCCCGCCATATGCAACGTGGAATCAGCTTCAAGACTCAGCTCCCACCTTGGACAGAACTCTCTGACCCCTTGTCTACCTTGGAATTCACTACCGCTTCTTCCGGGCCTCTAGGTTCTGGCCCTGTGGCCTCATGATTTCATTGTTCTGAGTTGTTCACTGACCGTTGGCCCCACTCAACAGGTAGGGCCCAGACCCCATTGTTTTTGCACCCCCAGTCCTGCCTGGTACTTGGCTCCACACCTCAGTCAGGGGCTGCTGAATAGATCTGGCCATGAGAAAGGGAGAGAATGCCGGCCAGAAGGGACACTCGTGGCCTGTTATTATGAAGTAAGCACAACCCTAGAGACGGGAAAATGTTAGGAGCCTGAAAGTGTATTTTCGTGGTTCAAAACCCTTCCAAACAAAGACCTGGAGACGGAATGCTGCGTTTTGCCACCACATCGCCTCTGGAACAGGGAGGAATAAAACCAGGGTTCGTGTTTCTCCTTTGAGAAATTAGGTCACTGGGTGTTGTTAAGTGTGCCTTACAGAGCTATGCTAATCAGTTTTCTCCTGGCCTAAATATCTGGTAATTATCTTGGTTTTTTTGCTTTGCCAGACTTGGCTTCCTAAAACAGTTCATCCACGCCATTACTTCTCAAGATCTTCAAGGATAATGTTAACCACCGCTGCCCGATAACAAGGGTGCCCAGCTGCTGCCCCATGTCCGGGGCCCTTCTAACCTTTTTAGGTACACGGAGTCCTCGGGTCTCTGCACAGTCTAGGAGGCAGGTGGCCACTATTATTCCCAGTTTAGGGGCGTGGGGACTGAGATTCCCTGCTTTGGGGCTGTTGCCCCCTCTGCTGGGCTCTCAGTCCCCATCTTCCTCCTCATCCTCATTTCCCCTCCCCATTCTCACCCCTCGTTTTGGTCATGCAGAGCACATGGTTGCCCAGGATCAAGTCAGAGCTCCGGGGTGATCCAGGTTCCCTGTCCTCCCCATGCCCACCCACCCCAGAACGCCCGTCAGCCTCAGGTCTGTAGCGCCCATGCACCCTCCAGAGCATGGCTTTGTCTAGACTCTTCCAGAAAGTTCTCTCTGAGCTCCTGTTGCAATAAGAATCCAAACCACCTGCTCAACCACGGTCCAGTGGTTGAGTGTGCGTGCATGTGCGTGCATGTGTGTGTGCATGCATGTGCGTGCATGTGTGTGAACACTCGAGTGATTGCGTTCTTTCGTCCTTTAGAACAACTACTTGAATGCAGGGATCAAGTCTTCTCTGTCTCTCGGCTCCCAAAGAACACAGATCTACTGAGATTCTCCTTACAAACCTCACTGGTTCAAAAAAGCAACAGCAAGCCTTTATTAAACACCTTCTGTGCACCAGATACTGTGACCAGCACCGGGGCTCTGGACTAGACCCTGACTGACAGCTGTTGGGAGGGCAAAGGAGAATTAAGGGAAAAACTGATAGAGTAGGTCCGGTTCATCTTCTGAAACACAAAGCTCCAAATCCCAGCATGTGACCTACCGTACCAAATTATACTGTCAATCACAAATACAGTTCAATGACATAGCCTAGCATCTTCTGACTAGTTGGCTTGTTTGGAGGGATCTATTTTTAAGTTTGTGTCTTTGTAACCTGACAATCTCGCTGAGTTGTTATGAAAGGAATGATTATCGTAATAGCCAAGTAACTGAGCTTTTGTAACAGGTTTTGCTTATAACGTGTTTCATGTCCAGGCTACTCTCTCAGAGCAGGAGTCCTTACACCTGTTTCTCCGAAAGGGAAACTGAGGCTCAGCAAATTTAAATCATTTGCCCAAAGGGCAGGGTAGCTGGGATTGCAGGCCAGGTCAACGTTTGTATTTTTTACCTAGCTGTTCTCTAATTCTCTGCCTCTGAAGTTCTGAAATCACAGAGAAAGAGAGAGGTGTTTTGACCTTGTGGTAATGCATTTTCTATAAGGTCAGAAATAAATAAGTGGAAATTAATCTGACAGTCTCCGAGCCGGCTGCCAAATACCAATCTGTGCTCCCCTTGGATTTGACCCCCATAATTGCTCCACTCATTGACAACTGATCGGCTTAAATAATTCATATCCTTTCCTGAGGCCTATTGCTTGGTGTTGGCATTTGCCTGATGAGGGCTCTGACTGATGGGCTATTACAAGCTGACATGTTCCAGAGAGAGGCTCAAAACTGTCACCTCCCCCAGCATGTAAGGTGAATCTATGTGTTAGGATCTCACTCTTCTATAAAGCTCTGAATGGTCAACATATAGCTTTTGGGATATCCCAAACATATGTGCATTTCCAGCCTTCCTGTGGGCCCAAGGGTGAGGGTTGACGGTGTTTCCCAGGACACCTGGAGGCTCCTGCGCTCTAAGTCACAGGCCTGGCTGGAGCTGCGTGCCCCAAGAGTCTACATGGGGCCCCACCTCCTCGTCCTCCGGAACGAAGCTTCCACCAGCTTTCCAGGCCCAGCAGTTACCTAGATCTTTTGCTATTAAGGGGAGACTCCAGTTTCTCCTGGCCTCTTGCCCAGGAAAGAAACTTTTGCTGGTGGACAAAGTGGCCAGCCTTTTTTTAAGAGAAAAGAAAAGAAGTATATTCTTAGAGATAAGAGGCTAGGGACGGGGAGCAGGCTAGGAGGGGCTAAATGATGGTAACCTTGACAAAAGGAAATAAAGAAAGGCAATAAGGAGTGATGGGAAGAAAGGAACAGATGAAATTCTCAGAAAGGGTAGAGAACACTCCCTCGGGCCCGGGGAAGAGAGCGAAGGGGAACAGAGACCTTGGGGCTACCCCTCTTGGGGCTACCCCTTTTGGGAACGCATGGAAGGGAAGCCAGGAAGGGGCAAGGGTGGGGCTACCTTTTGAGAAGGGGAAGGGGTACAGGGGGAGAGCAGAGGAGCCTGAGAAACCACAGCATCGAGGTGTCTTCCACCAGGCTGGCTTCAGCGCCGAGGCAACTATCCTAATTAGCTGGGCCTTAGGATGTCCCCATTCCCCAGTTTGTTGTGGTGACCTTGAACCTGAGAGCAGCCGCTGTCTAGTCTTCAGTTCCTGTGGTCAGTCCTCCATCCTCATGCTCCCAGCAAGCCCTCTACTTCCCACGACATCATCGTTATCATACTTCACTGGGCTCCCTGTTGTATGCAGGCTCCCCACAGCAGGGCCCCGCCCCAGACCCCCTGAATGCCAGTCTGCGTCTTCGCCGGGTCCCAGGTGATTTGCCTGCATGAAGGTCTAAGAAGCAAACTCGAGGACTGACTGACCATAGACTTTGTTGTCTGAGGATGACAGCTACCTTGCTGACTGTTTTGAACCCTAAACACAGAGCTGGACATATAATGGGATGTTAATAGGTGTGGATTGAAGGAGAGAGCTAATGAGTCTGTGCAGAAACAAAGACAGTGGAGGTGGGGCAGGGGTCCAGGGAGAGGAAAGATGGTGACCCAATCTGAGTAAGCCGCAGGGGTGAGAACAAGACAGAAAAGCCTGGAGTCGAATTCTCAGAAGTCCAACCATGTCGGAAGTGTTGGTAAAACTTTTGTGTGGACAGTAGCCTGCCTGTGAAAACCACCCGACAGAGCACACACTAGTCCTTGTACGCATTCTTGAATGCTGTCGGAAAGACATCCCCTTGGAGGGTCCACTTCAGGGGCAGAGCCATTGCGAGCACTGTGAGCAGCTGAAGAGGCAGGAGAGAAAGGAGAGAGGGGGTTTGGGCCCCAGGCGCCGGGAGGAAGCAAAGCGCTGGCCGCCCTGCTCCCGCACCATTGCCGAAAAGAACCGGAGGTGGGAGATCGCAGGCAGGGCAGAAGGGCGTTGGACTCTGTGCAGAGGTTTCAGCCTCCATACCAAGTCCTCATACTGGCACACTTTACATCTTATGAAGGACTAGAGGTTTTCCATTTGTTGTATCTAGTTGTCATTTCCTAGAAATGAAAATACTCAGGCAAGCAGGAGAGGTGACAGTGTGCATCTGGAATGGGAGTGCCTGTAGGTGAGGGTATAGGGCGATCTGGTAATGGGGCCCATGTGAATCTCTCATGATGGTTGATTGCCGGTGGTCTATGGGGCTTCAGGAGGCTGGTGGCCATAGCACTTTCATGATCAAATAAGAAAAATGTCTGGTGGTGACCATGCTTGGCCAGGTCGGCCCTGGTGAGTGAAGAGATTGCCTGATTGGGCCCCACACTGCAGCTGAGAGCTGCAGGTGGATGTTGGGCCTGGCCGATGGTGCCATATGGTAGGATCCAACCCGGCTGCCATCTTGGCTCTCCCTCCTCTGGGCAAGGGTGCAGCTGACCAGGGGAAAGCTACCTCGCCTCTTCCTTGGCGTGGACCCCTGCTATGAACTCCCCTCGTTCTCACTGGATTCTTAAACTGTGCCTGTGATGGGGGCCCTTTTCACCCCCTGTTTTACAGATGAGGAAACCAAGGCCCAGCACAAGCCACTGAGAGAGCTGGATGGAACCCAGGCAGTTCTATCTGGTCCCCTCTGTGCTGCGCTGCAGGGGGGAGGGGCGTGGCCTTGAGCCTCAGTTCCCTTATCCATAGAACAAGTTTAATTATAATAACTCTCTCAAAGAGTTGTAGTGAGGATTAAAATGAGATCATACCAGTAAATCATTTAGAGCAGCACTCGGCATATAGGAAGTGCTCAGTGAACTCTCACTGTTATTACTCACAGAGTTGGTGGGAGATTGGACAAGGTCATTCATGAGAAAGTGATAAAAAATATCAGTCCTTTCCCCTCTTCTCCTCTCTAACCCCACAGGTAAGCTCGGATCAGATTCTAAAGCCAGGTGGGAGTGAGTTCCGTTCTAGGACATGCATTCCCTTTTTCATTTTGACGTTTTTCAAAGACTTGGGAGGACTTCCAAGAGGGCGTGTTTCATCGTCAGGGGAATGGCCCTCAGATTGCATCTCATCAAACAACCACAGGTCCTGCCGCACCACGTTAAAGTCCCGCTGTCACCCTGCCAGCTGAAGGTGTGGCAGTCGGCAGAGTCGGGGTGCCAACGTGCCTGGCTCACAGCTCCCTCGCTGCCTGGCCTCTCTCCTGCCTTCAGCCTGTTCCTTTGTCATCGTAGCATCCCGCCCCACCTCTCCACTCCGTAGGGAGATATTTGAGAGAGAGAGGGAGGGAAAGAGAGGCAGGTTTTAACTTCTGTTCCTGCCAGTATCAGGAGTGAGGATCAACAGTAATAACAAGGTGATAGTAGCAGCCACTGTTCTTACGCAGTGTGCTACC
Source organism: Tonatia bakeri (assembly GCA_004024845.1). Lineage (NCBI taxonomy): Eukaryota > Metazoa > Chordata > Mammalia > Chiroptera > Phyllostomidae > Tonatia > Tonatia bakeri. The sequence continues at coordinate 40,370 of PVIA01007330.1, read as the reverse complement.
TGTGCCGCTGAGCCGAGCCCTCACAACGACCCAAGGAGGCTGTTGGCCCCATCTCTAATATTAGGAAGCCCAAAGAGGTGAAGGAGATTTGTGTCCACGTGGCTGGGGAGTGGTGGGTGCTTACCAGCCACACCTGGCCGCTGGGGTACCACTACGTGGGCCCGCCCCAACCGTCATGGAGTGGGGCCCCCCCCATGCTATGTCTTGGGAAGGCCAGACACAGAGTAGTTGCTGCCCCACATGAATTCACAGACATAGTTGACCTTGCCCTCCACGTGGCTGTAACCTCGCACTGGTAGTCTGCACTTTGACCTTCCTTTAATGTCTTGGAAATCCCTCCAAACATGGATCGTTGTTGGCAGCAGCAGATCGTTCTCTGGTGGGGACTGTGGCCCTCTCCTTAGGAGAACAGTGTCTGTCACCTGTACCCAATGCAAATTGCTGCCATTTGTGTTTTACCTGCCATGTGTCATGCATATATCCCAGTTCAGGAGCTCACAGAAATGGCAACATCACTCATTTTGCCACTGAGAAATGTGAGGCTCAGAGAGGCCAAACAACAGCCCTGAGGTCGCCAGCTGACCCATGCTCATTCTCAGTCATTGGATGCTCAGATGCCAGGTCCCTGTGGAGCCCAGGCCTTAGGGCTTGATGCTAGGTGCGGGGCTGGGGGGGGGAGGGGCTTAGTAGGCTGGTGTCATCTGCCCCCTCTGTTTTACAGAGGAGGACATGGAGGCTCGCTGAGGCGAAGAGCCTTGATCAAGGTCACATGCTCACAAGTGGAAGGCACAGACCATCTTTAGCCCAGATTCCCTGCCTCTGCGCCCGATGCCGTTCCCTCTGCCCCACTCCCTGGGAACATCTGCTGGGCCAGCCCCAGAGAGTGCCCTGGAAAAATGGCAGGGACCTCATTTCCCTTCGCGGCCTGTGGAAGACTTGCCTCTCTGTTTCTTCTAATATAAAGTGTGTGAGTGTGTGTGCGTATGTGGGTGTGTATTTTAAAAAAAACTCTTTTGTCGGCACCAAATTCATCTGCAATTGCAGCAGGAATAATACTTCAGTGTCCTCTTCACTCTCTTTGGTTCTAAGAATCTTACAGCCTCAGCCTCCGCTTCAGAGGAAAATCATAATGAATGACTTAAAATAACTCTGCGGGAGAAAATAAGGTTTGATTTGAATTGCAGAGAGAACGAATCCCTTTTAGTCCCCCTCTCTCCTCATTTCCTGGTGAAAGCTTTCAGAGTCTACAAGATCCTTCGACATTCAAAGATCCGAGAGTCGAGAAAAACCAGTCAAATTGTTTGATCTAAAAGTACATTTGCCAGGTACCTTTCCCCATAATTCCCAAATTCCACCAAACGTCGCCTTAAGGATAGGAAGCTTTGACATCTTGGCCAGTCTCTCCTTTTAAGCCTTTTCTGGCTCACGGGGATGTTACGTGGTTCCCGCCCCGCCCTGCCCCCCCCCCCCCCACGGTACTGCGTGCACGAGCGTCTTTCTCTGGGAGGCTCAGAGTGGTCCACTCACCGCAGAGCCTATTACAAGCTGATCTCATTAACCACTGTGATCTGCCTCGATAGAGAGGAATTCTTATAAAAGGGCAACATGCAGATTTAACCAGCGTGGCCCTATCTGGGCAGGTTCATTATAACTCCAACGCAGGTCCCGAGAGGACACGGCGGGTCATGGATGTACTGTACACATCCGCTGAAGCCCTACTTAACTCACATGGGCATAAATGAAGCTGGAATTAACAGAGAACGATTCGCTGATTCCGTGGCCCTGTTCCATCATAATAAAGTTCTGCGGATTTGATATATTTTCTCAGTAGAGTGTCTGTCACAGCAGACGGAGTTGTGACCTGCACATGCTGTGTCTGCTTTGAGAATAGTTGTATTCAGCCAAGTAGCCAATGGGAGCTCAGTGCATTAATAAAAATAAATTCCTTTTAGCTGCAGTTCTGAGAACTGTTGTGGTTTGCCCCACGATTGCATGGATATGAACAAAGCCAGTTTGGGGGCGGCTAAAATGAACTTATTACTCAGCTTTTATTTACACAATGTATTTCGAGGCTCCAAGGCATGCGGTGGCCATGCAGCGACGCCAGGGGTGGGCAGAGAGAGGGTGGGTGTGGGGTTTGTTGACGGGCTGAGACTCAAAGGGCGGGCGGCTGCTCAGCAGTTTCTGTCCCAGGTCAAATGAGGCCACATCAACTTACAGAATTTTTACCCCTCCAAATGCCAGTTCGGGTTGGCTTGCAAAGTGCTGAAGAATGAATTACACCCTGTCCTGGTGGAGATTTACGACATACAAGGTGGGGCAGGAAAAAGAAAGCCTTATTTGTCTAGCGTGTACATGAGGGGAGCCAGCAAGTCAATGGAATCGAGGGAATGACCGTGATGCAGAAACTCAACTTTTAGCCCCTGTGCGGATCAAAGCAGCTTCCTCTCCCCTTCCCCTCTGATCCCCAGAGTCGGCCCACTCTCTCTAACCTTCTACTACCCTCCTTCCACACACGTGCACGTTTGACCCAATTCCCCCTTCTATCCAAAGACTCGACCCACTTCTTGAGCCTTCTCCCCCACAGTTCTGACCCAATTCTCTCATCATTTCCACAAAGACGTGACCCAATTTGCCTCCACCCTTCCCCATGCACATGCGGTAACATTCCCCTCCACCCCCCACCCCGCACTACAGATCTGAGCTCATTTTCACCTCCGCCCTAGTCATTCACACTTGTGCCCCTCCGCCACTCTGACCACGTCCTGAAGACACAGCTTCGCTTGTGCACAGCAGCCTCTACCTCCCCAGGGACCTTCACAGGAGTCTGACCCAACCGTCTCACCCTCGAACCCTACTGGGGTCATCGGTCTCATTGCAACCCGCCCTTCCAAGGACACGCGGTTGGTGTCGCTGCTGGGACGTCCAGCCCTCCGACACAGCCCGCATTCCCAATTCAAGTTCATAGAGTAACTCAGAACAGGCAGTTACTGTGGGACCTGCTCGGCCGGAGGAGACGCCCAGCTGCTCCGGCCTTGATCTGATAGGCGGTTATTAGGTTATTTCTAGGGAAACCATTCTGTGGGCAGCATATCTGTCGGCATTTGGAGTTTTCTTTTAAAAAAACGAGGTGTGAATAGTTCTGGTGAAGTGCGGCAGATTGACAGAGGGTAAGTTCTTTGTTGACAAAGGGAGAGAAGAGCAAACGCAGGCTCGGCCACCGGACACGTCCCGGCCGTGTCCGAGGGGCTCTTTAAGAGGGTAGAGGAGATTACTCTCCAGGGGGACTCCTTCCGGGCTGCCACCTAATTAAAAAGTAAATATGTGTCCATTACCACAAATGAGTCTTCTTCATCACTCAGAGCCAGACTCCGATCATTAGGCTTTTTATAAAAGCTACTGATGAGCTCAGGTGACAAAGGTATTCCATACTGTAAGTTTTGGGGGCTGATTTGAGTGAGCAACCTGGGGTGGGGTGAATGGTTGGCCGGAGACTGGAGAGGGCCTTTGTCATCCTTCCCCGTCTCCTAAGTGACCAGCCATCCCCTTCTAGCTGTCCCCCTACGTTTGATGGAGAGAGGGCCCGTGGCAGCCCTTCTTCTTCTCTGAACCTGGCTGAGTCGGGTGATGCTTGAGGGGAACTAGGATTAGAAACAGTCGTTGTTTTGAAAAATCCAGCACATTGCTGTGAACGGTTTCTATCCTAAAATGAAGTAACGCAAGTTCAAAGGCTTTAGACACTGCGAAGAACGTTGCACGTGCTAGTTATTATGGTGACGGTCCCTGTTGTCCCAGTCGTCACTCTCTTCGCCACTCACCTTCACCCCCACCTCCTTGTCATCGACAAGATCCACACGGCGACGCCAGCTCCAGCACAGTCACAGCCACCCTCATCGTCAACACCATCTCACCACCACTGCACCTGGACGACTCTGATCCTGACCTTCACCCCCTCGGACCTTATACCGTCAGCCCCTTCACTAGTACATGTACCCTTTATGAAGAGCAAGAATGAAAATAGAAAATCACTGCCTCCTTTTTATTTTACTATAAGAGCTTTTATCTGTTTCTTCATAAGTTAGATGTTCAAGACCTCCATTTTTATCCATCTATCTTATCTTTATGTCTCTTTCTATCTACCATTTTCTTTGTATTTTTGGTTGTTTCTGCGACTCTTCCCATTTTCCATTTCATCACCCCTCCACCCCTGGTTTAGGGCTCCAGGCCTGAAGGTAACCGATGGCGCCTGAGCACATCGGGGCTGCTTCCTAACGCCCCAATGGAGAGACCTGACCTTCCTATTTGGAAGCGTCATGGTGAAGGGCCATTAAACCATTTTTTCTCTTTTGTGGGAAAAAGAGTACATCTTTGTGTTCACAGTCAAAAATTTCTGACATGGAAGAAAGACAGTGAATCAGAGCCCTTGTCCAGCACCTGTGCTTCCGCTCCATGGTGCGCACGTGGCCGCCATCTGCACGTGGCCGCCGTCGGGGAGTGCTCCTCGGATTTGAGTGTCGGCTTCCGGGCAGGAGAGGGATTAAACCCGTAGCCCTCGGGCAGCCCCACTCACTCGCAGTCTCTTTTTGGGTCACGTCCCTAATTTCTCCCACTGCTTCCTTTTGTCTTTTATCAAAGTTCATGACTCTGACACTGACATAAAATTGACCGTTAACGTTTGGGTGGACTAGGGTTTAAATCCAACTCCACCAGTGACTAACCTGAAAAAAATCATTTAACTTCTCTTGGCCTTAGTTCTCTCAGCTGTGCAGTGGGGATCACTGCCCTCCCATCCAGGGAACGCTACAGAAACGGACTAGAACGAGCATCCAGCCACGGAAGGTGTGGGCCCGGTACGTGTGTGTTTCCTGTTCAGTAGCACTGCCTCCTCTCTCTACCACGCCCATCTCTATTGCAGGCAAAGGGTGCCTGGGCTGTGTGCTCTTGGGGATCAACTCTTGCCCTGCCATTAGCTTATATTTACAAAGCTCAGCCACTAGGAGAATCTGATAATTGAATTAGGGAAGTGTGACACAGGCAGGCCAGGAGGCAGAATTCCCATGTGAATTTGCTGGCCCTTATTCGCAGCTGGAACGCTCTGAGACAGCTCATCTCCACCGATGGGGATGGTTCCCACAGCTTGGAGATACTGGAGGAGGGGTTGCAGGGCTGGCAGCCCCATGCTGGAGGGAGGAGGGAGTCTGAAGCTTGACTCCCACCTTTGCAGCTGTTGGCTGTGTGACTTTGGGCAAGTCACGTCATTTCTCAGCTCCTCACTTTCCTCACCTGCAACAGGGGGATCCTGGAACAGAGTCTGCGTCCTGTTCCGGGGTGACGGTGAAAACGATTAGCACAGAGAAGGGTGTGCAGTAGATTTTGTCTTTCTTCTCTTCTTTCCCTCTCTATCTTCTTTCTTTTTGAAAGTCTCCCTTTCTTCGTATTCCGTCTTCTTCACAGGTTTCACGGCACAGATTTTGAGAGATGCCGGCTGCTCACAGCTGTCTTGTATAGAACCTGCGTTTGTTAGGGGGATGCCACTAACGCATCCAGTAAGCGATGAAGGTTTGATTGCACAGATGAGAACACCCCACGATCATTTGGGATTATTATTAAATTGTGGAACCAAATGAAGTCAAAATAATAATAATTGCACTGAAAGTCAGTGCATAGCTACACCCTGTAATTGATCTGAAAATACTACCCTAGTTTATTATTGATACTCAATTAGGCAATTATTAAAAAGAAGACCTCCAAACTGACAATACTAATAATGGTGATAAATCTTCCTGACACTGAGGGCTCTCACTTTGTTTTAATGGCAGGGAAGCTATGGAAGTGTTTTCCCTCATTTTGAAAAAAAAGTCTTCCTTTTTTCTCAGGCCATCTGTCTGGCTATTAAAATCCCATCAGCTTCATTGCGAGACCGCTTACTCCCCCCATGCCTGCCGCCCCAAAGGGGGCTCTGAGAGCCAACTAGTTCACGACAGCTCTGGCCCCGCCAAAGGGGCAGCATGCCGCTCTCCCCGCCCCCTTTGGGCAGCCTGTCTTTCTCTCCTGGCCCCTCCGTTCACAGCTGTGATTTATTTGCAGGCTCCCACATTGATGCCCAGAAATTAGTTTATATCTTTAATAATGTGTTGATTTGTTTAACTGTTGAAGAAATAACTGCTTCCTCTCAGTGGTATAGGTTTTAACAAGACAGTGCTGGATCTTCAGGATAAACACACTTGGGGTGAACAACACTTCAAGTTCAATGCGTGCTTTAGAGACGAGGGGGCGGGTGGTGAAGCCCGTGGAGCAAAGTGGTGGAGTCAGGAAGTCAGGACCAGAGCGACAGAAGGAAACACTGTATTCTTCTGCTCTGACCCGACACCTGGATTCCTAGCCCTGGAGTCTCTCGGGCTCGGGTTCCAAGCCCTGTTCCCCAAATCCTTTCTCTCCTTACTGCCGTGGGAGGCAGTCATCACTATTATTACAAGCCTGTCTTTCTTCTACTTCCGCCGCCCCTCCCTGGCACAGTCATTACTGAGAAATCTCATGGCTTCGTCCAAGTAGTGTCATTTCACCCTAAGGCGAACTCCCCTGGGTTTGAAAGACTTCAGGGCGGAGAAAGAAAGCCCTAACCCTCCGTTAAATGCGGAGAGAGTTAATTCCTCTCATTCAGGTCGTTTGGGGAGGGAGGGCATCTGAAGACCCCTCAGGAAAAGAAAGGGGACATTCTCTAGCTCAGGCCAGCATGTCAACAAGGGAGGCAGGCTCACGACCTCCCTCCCCCTGGGCTGCCGTGCACACCCCATTCTTTGTAGCTGGAAGAATGGGTCAAACTGTAACTGAGAGCCTGGTGCTCTGATACCACAGAAAGGCTCTTGGAGTCCGAGGGATTTCTGTAGATTGGCTTCTGACCTCCTCTCCAGGTCCCACCCCAGGGCCCTTTATCGCCAGAAGAAGGAAGCTGGTGAGTGACGGGCATGGAGGGGCACCATCTCTGCATCCCTTTCAAACCTGACGGAAGGTTTATGAGTCAGAGTGGGGCTTTCGCAAAGCGAGTGGTGGACCGTGGGTATCCGAATGAGTCTAGATGGTACAGGGGTGAATATTTAAACAGATTCAAGCTGAGTATTTTTCATGTGTGTTAACATTTTAACTAACAGATTCAACTTGAAAATGGATTCCTTGAATGTCATTGCTTAGGATGAGGCTAAAATGGGATCCATTTCAAGATCCATGTTTGATTCATAGCAGTAACAATATAAATGGCCTGGATGTGACCGAAATAATGAAGGTGGCAGCCCACTGACTGAAGGGTGGGAAATCTCCATTTAAAACAACATCGACCATCTTTTGAGCTCCTACTCTGGGTGCATATCCTTTATACAGATTATTATAATTTTTATAACACACTGCTTAATAAGCATTATTGTTCCTGTTTCTGTGGCAGACAAGGAATGGCAGTTCGGTTGCAGAGCTAGTTGGGATACGAACCCAGGCCCAGCTGGTGCTCAAACAGGGCTCTTCCTGCTGGATCGTGCTACCCAATCAACCAGGGCAGAAACTAGGGCAGGAAGTGGTTGGGTCCCGGGGAAAATCTATGGTCCCCGCTGCTGGGGTGTGTGGCCCTATCACCTAGCCTGTAATTTTAGCCCGAGTCCTGGCCGCAGGCTTTGTGGTCTCATCGCTCGGTCTACAACATTTACTCCCCTGCCTGGTGGGTCTCGGGGAGTCCTCCTTCAGCAGTGTTTCGTGGGTGGAAGGGGTGTCTGTCCCCTCTCCACATTCTGCTGCGGCTTCTCTTCGCTCTGACCAACTGTCACGAGCCCTCGGGCTCCCGTGTTCCATCTGCTCTGAGAGAGGATGGCTCCCGTGCCCAGGCATCTGCCCTCTCTCCCTGCAGCCTCTGCCCATCCTCTCTGTGCTCTTGTCCCTCCCCCAGCCCAACCTCCTTATGCTGAGCATCTGCCTCCTGTCATCCTTGCCCACCCCTGTCGCCTGCTCTCCCACAGCTCGAACAGCCAATGACTTAGACGTGCCTGACTCTTTCTCTCCCATCAGCCGCCCCACCCGTTCTGCTTCTGGCCACGTCCTTGTAACGGGTACTGTGGCCACTGAGGCCCCTCGGGAAGCTGGAAAGGCACGGAGTTCTCAAGCTGGAGGGGCGGCCCTTGGAAACAGAGCTCCCCTCCCCGGCCGGCGGCCCCTGTTCTCCTGCCAACTCGGTCTTCGGGGGAGGGGTCCCACTGCTTCTCTCAGCTGCGCCTTCCAGGCGACCTAGCCTTGAACCGGCCTCTTCCCTGAAGAGTCCCTTCATCCGCTCTTCCGTCTTTCATGAGAAGATTTCGCAGAGAGCCTACTAAGGGCCAGATATTGCCGTAGTTATGTCATCCCGACGAGTTGACAAATCCCGTGTTTATTCACCGAGCACCTGTGGTGTGCCAGGCAGTGGGGCACGGAGGCCAATCTCATTCCGCCCTGTCTCAGGGGCCTAACTGTCTAGTCGAAGAGACAAGGATTTGAAAACCGAGAAGTACAAGGAAGCACCCATCTTTGCCCACACCTGCGCCATCTGGGGCAGTGGACGCCCCAGGGCGGAGCTCTTTGGTTTTTGCAGCCTGTGGGAAAAAGCGAGAGTTGCCACATGGCTTCTGGCTTTGCCAGCCCCACCCTTCCCTTCGCCCGTCCGGAGGAACACTCTATGGAGACCAAGGCCACAGACACTATTTCCTGCCACCACCATCCAAGAGGTAAAGCCCCAACTCGAAAGTAGATGTCTCCGGCACAGGGCACACATGGAAGACAGAAATAGCTCCCTTTCTCGGTACCTTTGGAGGGTTCCCTTTCACCAAATCCTACTGTCTTTTTGGGCGAGTGGGTAGGACACCTAGAGAAGAACAGGCTCACCCAGGGCAGCGGCAGAGACGTAGGCCAGGAGCCAGGGGCAGAAGAGACCCGGGAGGGCAGCAGCCCTGTGCACAGGTGGGATCTCACCCACCCCAGAGGCAGCTGCAGCTCATGTGGTCCAGACAGAAATGTTTGGTGGTCTGGTGGCAGAGCCCCCTAAGTTCCACAGGCTCCCGTTCTGTGAGCTCCTACTGTGTGCCAGGCACAGTGCTGGGGCCAGACTGGGACACGGGCCCTGGGTTCTAGTCCAGCACTGGTGCCAGCTGGCTCCACAGCCCCTGCACATCCCTCCCTGCAGTCCTCAGGTGACAGCCGGAGTAGCTGAGCTCCTTGGGTGCTGTCGGTCCTCACCTGAAGTCACCGATAGGTTCTTGGAAACTGTGACTCGATGTGAAGCGACATGTAATGAAACCAGTTTGACCACAGGCTAATTAATAACAGCAAGAGTTACATTCCTACAGCACATTTCTGGTCACAAAAATATCACCAACCTTCTTAATGAAGACCCCAAACCCTTCTAATATTAAGCATTGAAATACGTGTAAACCATACAGATGCATTTAAGCGAGATGAATAAAAACAAGTAAGAGAATTATTTCCCAGCCCACTCATTCCAGTTCAGGCTTACGGGTGGTAGGAGCATCTCCCAGCTCACAGCGCCAGGCAGGAAACTACCCCGGACAGGATGCCCTTCCAGCCCGGGCCACTCACAGCCACAGTCACACTCCCCCAGTTCGGGACAGTGGACACGCCAACCACCCAGCGTTCACATCTTTGGCATGCAGGAGGAGACCAGAGCACCCAGAGAGAACCCATGCAAATATGGGGCGAACATGCTACCCATGGGTTTTAGGGAGTCCTCCCCACAGGTAGCGGCCCCTGTGGAGAATTGGTTTTTTTCCTCACCAATGTTGCAATGAAACAACTTTGAATGAAATAACGTTATTCGAGGACCCTGCTGTAAACAACTAGTTGCCTTCTCTCTTTCCTTTTCCTGTGGCAACAGAACCTCTGATTTTCCAGTGGGCATGTGGCCACCGGGAATAAAGATTATACTTTTCAGATTTTCTTATAGTTGTGTTGTCACATGACAAACCTCTGGCCAATAAGACCAAAGCAAAACTGTGTGGTATCTTTCACAAAACCTCCTTAGGAACCAAGTGACAGGTGCGCTTTGCCTTTGTCTCTCTGTGCCATCTCCGCCTTGATGCCTGGAATGTGAAGGCAGTAGCTGGAGCTCTGGCAGCCATACTGGAGTATGAGGTCAAAGGCCACACTGCAGGGATGGCGGAGCAGGGAGCTGGTAGGAGCCTGCATCGCTAGCCAGTTTGTGGAGCCTGCAGACCAGATTGTACTTCACGTCTCCAGATTGGTTTACTTGAGAGAGAGGAACTTTTTGTCTTATTTAAACCACCTTTAATTTTCTTTTTCTGTCACTTGAAGCAAGGTTGCTCATCGGCAGCCCTTGGGCAGGAGGTCAGCCTGGATTATCCAGACGGGCCCACCGTGCTCGCAAGTGTCCTTAAGGGTGGAGGAGTGAGGCAGAAGAGTGAGTGTCAGAGGGTTGCAGCATGCTGCTGGCTTTGAAGAGGGAGGAAGGGGCCCTCGGCCAAGGAACGTGGGCAAGCCATTTCTGGAAACTGGAAAAGGCGAGGAAACAAATTCCCCCCAGAGCCTCCGGGAGGAACTCAGCCCTGAAAACACCTCGATTCCAGCCCAGCGAGACCCACTCAGACTTCTGCCCGGCAGAACTGTACGACAATACACTAGCGTTGCTTTAAGCCATTAAGTTTGTGGTAGTTCGTTACAGCAGCGATAGGAAACTAATCCACTCCCTCTGTTTCTTTTCTCATATGAGAATCACGGGAACACCCATGTTATAGTGCACTGTGTGGCTTAAGGAAGGTGACGTTTGTGGGCCCCAGGACAGAGCCCAGTACAAAGGAGACCCTCACATAGTAGCTCTCAGGGAAAACCACTGCTTCCTCATACCTCCAGTCACCGCCTTCGGCCACGAAGAACAGTAGCAGCTGAAACATACTGTGTGAAGAGCTCGGGACCGGACTAATGGCTCCACCAAATTCCTGTGCTCTGAATTTATTCAGTACCTTGGAGGAAGATGAGTCATCCTCGTCTTAGAGGTAAGGAAACAGGCCCAGAGGTAGGATTCGATCCACACCCACCAGAGCTCACTGACCACGCTCCAACGCCTTGTTTCTCCAAGTGTGGCCCACAGACCTATGGCATCAACCTCGCCTAGAAGCTAGAGACAGGCTCAGCCCCAGCCTGGACCTCTGTGTCAGCAGTTCAACGAGACCCCCAGGTGACCAGCATGCATGTTCAAGTTTGAGAAGAGCAGCTCCCATCCTGCAGTGCTCTCTGCTCTCTCTTGATCCCACCGTTTTGGGGGCAGCCTCAGGTGATTTCACGTCCTATGCCTGCTCCCCGATTTTTTCCTCTGTTCTACTTGGCAAACTCCTATTCATTCTCCAAAATGAATAGGAGTCCACCCAGTACAGGTGGACCCCACTCCTGACCTCCCCAAACAGAGGGGCTCTTCTGTCGGACCTCCGCACGTGCCTTCATCAGAGCCTGAACTCGCTGGTGGTGGTCTCAGCCCACGCCTGCCTCCTCTTCCAGGCCGTGACCTCCCTCAGAGCGGGACCCCGCCTTCTGCCATCCCTCCAGCATTGACTGGGCGTCCGCCCCGTGCCGGTGCCCATCTCATCCTGGGGCCACGGCAGTAAGCGCGACAGACAAAGACCTCGGTCTCACAGCGCTCACTTTCTGGTTGGGAGAGAACAGTACGCACTGTAGCCGGGCAAATTCAGAGGGGCCTGGGGCGATACAGGCACTAACCGGGCAAGGGGATGGGTGATGTCGGCTGGGGGGTCAGGGCAGCCCTCACTTCTCTCTGTGCCCCACGAATTAGCACAGAGCCTGACATCTCAAACCGTCTAAAGTTGTCAGATTGGATCAGGTCCAACCATTCTCCCTGATCGAACTGCACATTTTGTAAGTTCACACCCGTTCTGAGCAACTGCCGGCTGATTGTTTTCCTACCAAGAAAGCAAATTTCCTCCTTCTCCACTAACTCTTCCGAGGTAAAAATTCAAAGCAGAGAATCCCCCATTTTCCAGCGATACCCCGCACCCTCTTCTCTTCGCAGACACTGACCACGTGGACTGTGTCCTGTGGCTGCCATTCAGCTGTTGAATACAGAGCACGCGTGGTCTGCACAACGGGGCGCACTTCCCAAACTGGGGTCAAGGTCAGGTCATGTCAGCCTCCGAAAGAGAAGCTGTGAGCGCGAACGGGTGAGAGGCTCTCTCTTTGAAAGCAGCAACTCATCCTGGAGATGCTCCCTGAAAGGGAGGGGTGCAGCCAGCCCCACCAGATTCTTATCAGCCAGCGCTGCTCAGGAACTCAGGAACGGGAATGTGGGGTGTTTATGCACTTATTTACACATGCAAGGACTGAGTCACTCCTAGCTGCTACACCCAGCCTGGGCTGGTGTTGTTTTGCTAACGTTGTCAGCCCTGGGAAGACAAAGACTGCCTGTAATTTGTCATTGGCAGAGAGGAGCTTTGCGAAGTGGAGGGTGACAGGGGCCAGAGGAAGGCCAAAGGAGAAAGGCAGCCACGTGAGACACTCGGGAGCGGTGGGGACTTTGGGGAACCGCAGAGCACCTGCCACACCTGAAGGGACATCTGCTGCCCAGCTCCTGCTGATTACTGCCAAGCAGAAACGGGGCCTAGGGTGACAGAAATCTGAGGGGGTTTTTTTTCAAGGAAAGCTCAAAATAGGTATTTAAAATATAAATATAAATATAAATATATGAAAGTTATCAATTTGTAGAATATTTGCAGGCCAGACACAGCTCCGTTGCAGGCCACCGTTGGCAGCGGGTGGTATAATCAGTGACAAGCGCGCTAGTGGCCCTAACAGCACCTGGGGCTTATCCATTGCTTATTCTGGACTGGCGTCTTACTAACTAAGCACTTTGCGTGGAGCATCTTACTGAAACCTCACAACCAACTCGTGAGTGAGATGTAATTTTCCTCCTTTACACATGAGAAAATCAGCTAGAGTCATGAAATTCCTTGTCCAAGGTCACACAGCTGGTAACTGATAAGGTTGGGATTTGAACCCAGGCTGTCGGATACCAAGGCTGCCACGAGCTCCAGGCCTGGCTGGAACATAGTGCATACTTTCACCGCGATGTGGCTGAGAAACATCTGTGGTTAGATATACATCCTAATCTTAGGTGCAAAGCTTTCTTTCTGTATTCATTCATTCATTCATTCATTGAGCAAACACTGACTGAGCACCTACCAGGTGCCAGGCACTGGGCGAGAGGCCTTGGGAACTCAGGTGTGGGTCACTCTACCCAACATTAGATTTCTCCTCTCTGCCCTGGCTCCCTGAAGTTCCCAGGTCCTGCGGATCCTCTGGTGCCGGTCCCCTGCCTGGGTCAGCTGTCTCCTCACTCACTGGGCAGTGCACTCATCTCCTTACCTGACTCCCTGCTCTGTGCCCCTCTTCCTCCCACCCCTCCTTCACACGTCTTCCATCTTTCTAAAGTGCAAGTCTGACCATATCATCTTCTTCTCCACCTTCTCTCTGGCCTCTTCACACAGAATAACTCTCTGTGTGATGAGGTCTTCAGGTATGGCTAACCTTCCCTGTCTGCCTCATCTCATCCCTCGGTACTAATACCTTCCTCTACCTCCCCCAGCCCTCCCTGACCCCAGGTCCTCCAGCAACACTGGAAACCTCGTGTGGTTTCCTAATCACCCCACCCCCTCTTACACCTCCTCCTGGAATGGCCTCTGCACCCTGTGTGTGCTTGCTGTGTCCCTACACCCCCCCTCCCCGCCCCAGAGCATAAGCTTCCTGAGGGCAGAGGCTGTGTCTTCTCACCCTTGTAAACCCAGAGCCTAGGACGGTAGCTGGCACAGCTGTAAACAAGTGCATTTTGTTGGAACAACAAACGAGAGAACTCACGAGCTGGAGAGAGAGAGAGAGGAAAACAAGCAGCAGGGGAGAGGGGAGGTGCTGCTGGAGGCCCCGAGGAAGGAAAGAGGGAGGGAACCCAAGAGGGTGGGAGCCGGATGGGAGGCCACCTGGTGCAGGGAGAAGCGGCAACTCTGCTGAGTCCTGGAGAGTGTGGTGGCAGTGAGCCCTCTAGGCAGAGGCCGGGGAAGAGGGAGTGTATGTACCCATGTATGTAGCTTCAGGGACAGGGGCAGCCATGCACTGGAGGCTCCTTTCGTTTTCACAGCGACCGGGAAACCCAGTGGCCCCTCCACTTTCCCCTCTCTGCCCGGGGAGGGAGCATATGCTAACTCAGGCTTCGAACTTTTGAAGACTTCGTTGTGCATAGAGTTCAATTTCCGCTTAGCCTTGCCTTCAGCTTCTCCAAGGAACTTATTTATAGATTTTGGGGGTGGGCAGGGAAAATGGTAAATATAATTAGTATAACAGAAGGCTGTGCCTAGATTTTTGGGTTGGATAGACTTGGGTTGGAATCCCAGCTTTGCCACTTGCTGTGTGACATTGGGCAAGTGACTTAACTTCTCTGATCTCTTAAGATGGAGATAATGGGTAGCATGACACAACCTCCAGAATGGTGAAGCTTGAGTAAGAGCTAACTTCTGGAAAGCATCTAAAAGAGTGCTCAGCACAAAGAAAGCACTCAACAAGTGATTTATTATTACTATTATTCATCATCATCATAGTAGTAGTAGTATTATCATAGTTACTATTTATTAGTGTTGAAATGATGTCAAAATGGTCATTTTCAGGGTTTCCTTCTTTGTAAAATACATTGGAGGAAAGTTGGGGAGGAGACCCAATTTTTTTCACCTCAGGGAAAATTCAAGAAAGATAAAAGATATGTACAGACAGATCCAGGTGGGGGGAATGTGACAGGAAAAAAAAGAATGAGCCTTTGTGCAGAGAAAGTGAAAAAGGATGGCAACGGGGCAGAATCGGAATAAAGAAAAGTCTCAGGTCAGCTGCAGCCAGTGACTAGTGAGTTTTGCCAAAGGCAAGGCCAGGGCGAGGCTGGCACTAGGGTATTTAAATTGTAGAGTGCCGATTCCCCATGCAATGAGGCCACCAGGACTGTGCACTTGGGATCTGGTACCTAGTCCTCGGCATCCTTGTTAGCACCTGGAATACTACCCAAGGTCTGGGAAGTTCAGGCAGGAGTAAATAAATATAGTGTCAATAAGGAAAAGGCGTGGCGGCGTCAGCAGCAGACTGGAGACTGCTAAGTCAGTACCTCTGGGCCAGATGATGACTAACAAGGATTTGGATTGAGAGGAAAGGTGAGCACTGCCCAGGAGGGAGCAGGCTTGCAGTGGCTGATGGCTTTCCAGAGCATTATGGCAAAGCTGTGGTGGAAGAGGTAGGTGTGTCCCCTGCCCTCCTCCCCACAGAGGGCCTCCCAGGTTGGAGTACAAGTGAAACTCCCGCCTGTTCTCAGGGATGCAGCCCCAGCCAAGCCTAGGAGAAAAGACTGGTCAACAGGATGCTTGCAGCTTCTGTTTAAAAGCCCATCTCCCTTGCGCTGGCAGGTGTGGCTCAGCTGGCTGGAGCGTTGCCCCATAGCCAAAGGGTTGCAGGTTCGATTCCCAGTCAGAGCACATGCCTGGGCTATGGGCTCCATCCCCAGTCAGGGTGTGTATGGGAAGCAGCCAGCTGATGCTTCTCTCTCACATCAATGTTTCTCTCTCTCTCATCCTCTCTCTCTAAAAAAAAGCAATGAAAAAAATGCCCGTGGGTGAGGATAAAAAATAAAAATAAATAAAAGCCCATCTCCCTCCTTAGATGGGAGCTCCTGGAGGGCAGGCACTACTTTTTTAGTCGTTCATTCAGCCTGTAGCTGCTAAGCCTTCTCTGTGCCAAGGCGGACGCGGCCCTGCCCCCAGGGGGCTTGCAGTCTCACCGGGGGACACAGATCATAAACGAGCCAATGCCAAATAGAAAAAAGTCAACGTTACAATATTAAAGAAGGAAATAAAACAGGGCAACGGGACTGGGGGCTACTTTAGATTAGGGTGGTCAGGGAGGCTCTTAGCAAGTGACCTGTGGGCAGGGACTTCTGTGACTCTGAGCCCCAGGGCCTCGCGCCAGCACTAGGGTGTGTTTCAGCGGAGGCTTGTTAAAAGGGGCAGGGAGGAGAGAAGAGAGGAGCTTAACGATCCTCTGCTGTACGTCACTTGCAAGCTTCTCCCTCCTTCCCTTTACTCTCCACTTTCTGCAGCCGACTTAGCGGAAGTCACCCGGCCACTGCAACAACCCCCTCCTTGTGCCCTGCCCTGCCCCTGTGAGTCTCACCAGCCCTCACCCTGGCCCCCTCCCTCAGGGCCTCAGCGTCTAGTGATCTGGCTGATGGGCAAAGCCATCCGTGACCCTCCCCCGCTCACCAGCTTCCTGGACCTCCCTCCCACGCTGACACAGGTACTGCTCCGCGGGCCATTTATGCCCCCTTGGGGTCCCGTGTCTGCCACCTCCCAGCCTCTCCTCTCCCTGCTCCCAGCCGTGCTGGACTGCTTGGGCATCCGTGTTTCTGCCCATGCCATGCCCTCTGTCTGAAGGGCTCTTCCTCTTCTTGGCTGGCTCACCCCTGCGATGCATCCTCCAGAACTCCGTCTTCCCTGACATCCCTCCCCGCGCAGTCCCAGTGCTCCCAGAATCCTCTGCGCTCGCACTTCCCTCGGTGCCACCATCATCGTCTGTTCACTGGCATATCTTCTCTACTAGACAGGAGTTCCTCGAGGGCAGAGGCTGAGCCCTTGACTCTGCCCTAGAGTCTCATGGAGGACCTGGCAAATGCTTCGGGAACAGCTGTTCAACAGAAGTCAACTATTGCCCTTTCCCTTGTCAAGCAAGGTGCTGGTAAGACCAGCTTCTTCTCCTCTCTGCGGCTTCCCAAGTCCCGGGGCAGGCACCAGCTGCACACTACAGAAATCCCCCGGGCTCTCGCAGCTCCCTGCCCGCACGTCGCTCCACCAGCCCGACAGCTTACCACCTCCCTTTGATTCTGAGGCACATAGTTTAAGTTTCTGAAATTAGAGTGTGTTTTACCATTAAATTAAATGGAATGTCTTTTCCCTTCTCCTGAAAGCTTTTTAAGTAGATAGCTCATTTTGTAATTGATGGTGTCTTAGAACTCAGGGAAGATGGAGCTGGGTGCATAAAGGCCTTTCTATACCGAGAGGAAAGGACCAGGGTGCTAGGCCAGAGGCGCTTATCAATAATCCTGCGAAGACGGATATGCAGTTTTTGGCCTAGGGAACGCAGTTAATATCTCTTTACTCTCATTCTCATTTTCGGAAGGTCTGGAGACTTAACAGCCTCATTCAGATTCCAGCCCGAATCCTCAGTGCTCCTAACTGATTGTAAAAGATGCCAGGAACCCCTCTGAATTTGTGGGGGTGGGGGTGGGGGAGGGGGGTTGCAGGTGGCTCTGTCAGATGTCTCGTATGAAGAGAAGCTGTTTTGTGAGACACCCGTACTTTGGGGTCCCCCGCTGGCAGGAGGGGGCTTGTTCACCACTTCCTCCTTATTTTGTTAAATCCTCACCCAAGAATATGTTTATTGATTTTAGAGAGAGAGGAAAAGGGAGAAAGGAGGGGGGAGGGAGAAAGAAATATCAGTGTGGGAGAGAAACATTGATCTGCTGCCGGCTGTACGTGCCCTGACTGGGAATCGAACCCACAACCTTTTGGTGTATGAAACGATGCTCCAACCAACAGGGCCACCCGGCCAGGGTACCACTGCCTCCCTATTTTTAGCACAGGGTTGGCTAAACACCTCCACTGAGTACATTTTGAATTTTTTTAGTGGAGTCAAATCAATCTATTTCCTCCCTTTTCTGTGCTGTTATGGGAAGCCTTGAGGCAGAGACCACCGTGATCAGACTGGGGCGGAAGTGGAATGAGCGGGGCGTGGGAGAGAAGGGAGCAGCTCCCAGCCTCACAACCTCAGGCACAGGCATTACCATCTCCATTAAGCAGAAGTTGCAAACGAGGTGCAGAGAGAGAAGGAACTAGCTCAAGGTCACAGAGCTCAGGAGCAAGAAGCCAGAAGTGGAAGAGCAAAGCTCTTTCACAAGACTAGCAAGTCCCCACCTTGGGGTCCTAACCATACCATCCTACACACCACCCCCTGCCCTCCTGCCCCCCTTAGCCTCGGTTCTCCAGCCCCCCTGTGGTCTCATTCTCCTCCTCACTGACCTCTGCACCTGCTGCCCGCCCGCCTGAGCATTCTCTCGTGCGCCCCTCTTCACCCAGATAACTCCCGCTCGTCCTTCGGGGGTCCGCCCACACTCAGATATCCCGGGGTCCCTTCTCTGACTAGACACGATCTGCACAGTGTGAGCGCAGAGTCCCATGCGACTCCCACATGAGGGCACTTCTCACAGTTGCCATTCGTGTGCACGTCGGGGAGCTCACTTGAAGTGGGGTCTGCCTCTCCCTTGTGGCTCTCAGGGCTGTGAGGACAGTGACCCTGGAGGGTGAGACTTCCCATTACGGCCCCAAGCTCTGGCCCAGCATCTGGCACTGGGCAGGGACTTATCAAAGATTTAATAAATAAAATAAACGAGTGAAGAAATTGATCTGTGGATATAAATTAACCTGGAAACTCAAAGTGCCTGTTTCATTTGAATATGGGTTTCTGGCCGAAATGTAGCTATCTAGTCAGGACTAAAAGGAGCCATTGAATTTTGAAAGAAAATTAAAAATCTCCTGCATTATCAGTCAGGATGTGTATCCTCTCCTCCCGACCCGCAAGCAAACACTCACGGGGAGCTACCCCCAAGGGTTTCGGTGACAGATGCTCCAGAGGATGCGGAGGCGGAAAAACACGGCTGGGGTCTGCCTGGAGGGTGTGCACCCCCAGCCCTTCCTTCTCGGGCATTTAGCTTCTCTCTACTTCCTGTCCTCCTCCTCCTCCTCCTCATCATCTTCCTTTATTACTATTCCTATGTGATGAGCCCCCCTCTCTGCCCCTCTCCCTCCTTCTGCCCTCTTTCCCCCCTTTCTCTTTGTTGGGCTCATTATTTTTCAGAATGTCAAAACAATGACGCCTTTGCCCCCACTGCTGACCATATAATTTAAAGGGTGATCCCTCGATGATATGAAGGAACCACCGTTTCTGAATGCCCGCCCTGTGGTAGGCAGTGGCCATTTGTTCATTCAACAGGAAAGGTGGGTTGACGTCTTGCACTGTCATAGTTGCCGTGGCCACAACAATGAGCAGGACAGAAAACACCCCTGCCCTTGTGGAGCAGACAGTCTAGTGGTGCAGGTGGACACAAGTGTCGTGAGTTAATGTGCAGAGTGCCAGAAGGCGGTCCACGCTCTGCACAAAAATGAAACAGAGTAGGGGGATGTGTGAGGGGAAAGGGCCGGGGTGTCGATTGCAATTTCCAACAAGGTGGTCAGCACAAAGCAGGTGACAGACATCCATTAGTTTAGCTCCTGCATTACCAACACCGCCCCCTCACCCCTGGTCCCATGAGAAGGCTATACACTTCATTTGTGCAGAAAGGGAAACTGAGGCTGGGGGAGGAGAAATGACTTGCCCCTAATCACTCGGCTCAGAAGACTGGAGGGCTTGAAGTGCACACAGGTCCGTGTGGCTGCAGGGTTCTTCCAACCACGCCACGCCCCATGAAGCTTCCTCTGAACACTGCCGTGACTGACAGGGGACATGGGTTTGCTGTTTTCTGAAAAACGCTTGCAAACATAAAACCAACGGATGGTTTTCATTGGGGACACTTCCGAGATGAGAAGATGAAATCAAAGAGGGGCGTGATGGGTCTGACCTGAAGTTCAGTGTCTCCGCTTCATGGGAGTGAGCGGCTGGGGACAGAACTGTCCCCTTGCATGGCACAGGGCTGCTGGATGTCAGGGGTTCGGGTGGGTCAGAGCTCAGGTTTCCTGACATGCTCAGGTGGGCTCTCAGTGGGGACCCTCAGTGGGGTGCAGACTGGAGTCCAGTGCCAGCCATGAAGGTGAGTGCAGGTCGGCCCTAGGCCGTGCACAGAGCCCGTGGAGGCTTGTGGTGGGCACTGGAGGCCTGGATTCAAGTTCCGGCCCTGCCGCTTGCAGCCTGTGTACCCTGGCGTGTGTGTCACATGTGTGCCTCATTCTGATCGCCTGTAAAGGGAGGCAGGGTCAGGGAGGGCAGTGCGAACTCTGGGACTTGCAGCTCTTGTCCTTCCCTCCAAGGTGAGAATGGCTGGGGCGCTGGGCCTGGCTCTACGGAGAACTGCCAGCAGAGCTCAGGACCGTGGAGAGCACGCTCAGGGTCCTGGGAACTGGTGGGGAAGTTTGAGAAAGGATAGAACGTTCTGCGGAAGCTAAATAGGGATGGTCCAGAAAACCTGCTCTCTGCCCAAAGTGTCTATTCTGGTGAGTGTGAAGATCAAACTGGCCTTTGATATACTTTAAAAGCAGAAAAGGGAAGAAAATCAATGGGTTATTTTTTCCTTCCCTGTAGAGGCCGAATGTACTGATAATTTTTCTTTAGCCAATTAGGATCTGTGCAGGCCCAGTGACTGACTTCTTCTGAATGCTCTTATTTTCTAATAATGAATTTATGACTCATTATTATTCTTTTTATCAAAGAAGTTCCAGGAAGAACAAACAAACCAGCCTGATTTCCCCATCCTTTTCTCTCCCTCTCTCTCTCTCTCTCTCGACTGTCACAGTCACAGGCCCTTCTGATGTTTGAATTAACTTCAATAATTTAAAGAACTTCTGAGTCAATCTACTGATACATATTTTTATGCACCTACTGTGTGCAAAGTACCAGAAGACAGTTAGATTATCTTGGGAATTACGGAGCCATATGTACACAGTAGGAAGGCCCATGAATAACTCCCATGCTCTGCTCATCCGCACTCAAAGGCAAGGGTGTTTGGGAGAGGCAGTTGGCTGGCTTTCCTAAAATACCAGACACATCCTTTCCCTTCTTTAGGACAAGAGCGCTGCGGCCGAACCCAGGGTGCAGCACTCCCCTCCTCACAGGCCTAGCAAAGCCCGTGTGGTTGTGAACTTGGGAAAGACCATTTAGGCAAGTCAAGACCCGACTTGCTCAGAGAGAGCCAGGGATGTGGAAGGACAGCAGAGCTTCCGTGAGAAGCGGCGTGTGGAGGGAGAGACAGGAGACGCCACGGAAGGAAGAGGAGCTCAGACATTCAGCAGAGGGAATTTAACAGTCTGAACAGAGAGAGCGATTTTGGCTCTGCCTCCCAGCGAGGAAAGGAGGGAGAGAGTGAGAGAGAGAGCAGGGTGCGTTTCTGCTACAGACCAGCTGGCCCTGGGGGCCTCCTGCTCTGCAGGGCTGGAATTCCTCTGGGCGAGCAGTGCAGCTGGGACAGTGTGGGAAGGGGAAGGAGAGAGTAACACAAGGAGGGAATTTCTTGCTGCCCCTGAAGACAGTGATTCCTTTTGGTGACAACACAGGTTAATGTCTCAGGCAGCAAGCCACTGCACGGCCCACAGATGCCTCGCCTGGCACGAGCTGCTTTAGTGTCCCGCTGTAGGTTTCACTGAAACAGCCAATTCCCCTCTCCATTCGGAGACTCTGCGCAGCTTTTGTGAAAAGTTTAAGAACTTCTATCACTCTCCACCTACCTGTATCCATGTGCAAACTGCCCCCAACCCCATCCTTTCCAATAAGGACATCCGCCTTCTAGGGGTTTCGAGCTCCCCCACAGAGACCCTGCTGTTACTGACTCTGCGGAGGGAAAAAAAAAAATAAAGGCTGTGGTTTCTTCTAGATTCCTCTCCCTTCCTGCTGTGCCTACCCCTAACAGGTGGTCCTGACCCCTTCCCATTCCTCAGCAGACTAATTCATTTCAAAAGCGGTGAGAGAGGCAAGGAAATATTTTCCGATTCTTATTTTCATCAAGAAGTGAACGAGAAAGAAATCCGCTCGGGAGAAAAAGGCCCAGTGTAAGCCAGAGAGCAGGACAGATCAGGGGCAGACGGGGTGTTTTTCGTCTGGAGTCATTAGCAGCCTCTTGGGGAGAAGGCTTGAAATCTGTCCGCTGCTGCTTGGGGACAGGCAGGAGGCACAATGAAGAGGTGATGGGTCAAGCCCAACTTCTCACTGAAGGCATAGGCTGGGGGAAACTGAAGCTCTGATGACTTGATTTCCATAAAGGGTGACCCTCCCTACCGCACACGCTCAGAAGAGCAAGCACACAAAAGCCCCCCATCGCCGTCTCTGCCAACCTTCAGAAACAAGTGCACTGACGATCTTTGGAAATCAGCGCAGTTGGAAAACAAGTGGCTTCAAATCTCCAAACCACTGCCTAAGTGGCCAAGGCCCAACTTCCTAGGGGGGTCCTGGGCCTCCAAAGCCCTGGAGGGACAGAGGCTTTGGAAATCAAAAGGCAGGTTGAATGGGGGCCCTGAACACTCACCCTTCCTGCCTGGGCCTTGGCTGCAAGTGCAAATGGAATTCTGGTCCTGAAGGGAACCTGGCTCAGCTCTCCCTGCACTGCCTGGAGGCCCCATGCCCGGGGAGGGGAGCCAAACCCACAGCTCCTGTGGGCATCACACAATCCTCGGGAAGTGTTGCAATTCTAACCTTTTGGGGGATGATTCGGGGAGAGAGAGGGTGTATGGCTTGGAGAGAAAGTTAAAGGGGTTGGGCAGCATGTTTGGGGATGTGGACACCAAACAGATGGAATTTTAATGAAAATACTTAAGCCTTTTAATGCACAAATGATCCAAATCTCCCTCTAGTCCTCTTGCCTTCTGGGAATTATTAAATATTTAAGAGATCATAGTATTAAGAATGTGCAAAATATAACCCTCATGAGAAAGTATATGTATACCAAGTCACCAGTTTCTAGGTATCTTTCTCCTAAGAGAATGCCCTGCCCTTCCTGCTATCTCCTGGCTGCACGCCTCCATCCATCTAACTAAAATCCAAGGGAAGCAAATTGCCACTCTGATCATTTCCCCAAAGCAGCTCTCATTCACTTTGCTTTTCTTTTGGAATAAAAGTCTGCCATAAATGTTTAATTAAATGGAAGTCTTTCTGCTGTTAATGACTAGCTGCATGAAAGGCTCTTCATTTTTTTAAGGAGGGGTGTGTTTAAAACAGTCCCTATTAATTTCCTGATATTGATTCTCTGGCCAGGGAAGAGCATATAGTATTCAGCATAGAGCTGCTATGCAGACTGTGTTTGAGGCAGCAGTTTGGATTGAGAAAGGGCACCAAATGCAGTATGCGTCAAATAGACCATCGCTCAATGAAGTCACTTAGCTATTCAAAACATGTTCAGCCATCACTCAACCGCTTGCATCAAGAATGTTGGGAGAGGGGCACAGAATTGAAGCTCTTCCCCAGACACAACCATTTCCCAAAGAGTGGCTTTTGCCCGGTTTGGCTTAGACCCTGGGGTCACATCAGTTTCTCCCTCTCCAGTCTGTTTCCCTCTTGTCTCCCCCATCTCCTGGCTTCCACTCCCTGCATCACCATCCCATGTTGAGCTTAACAAACAATCCTGCAGTCCCTGCTTCCCGACGCTGCCTCCAACAGCCTCCCGTATTGGTTCAAATCAGAAGCAAAGCACAGAAGCCTTCTCTTCACACGGAAACACGTATCTCTCTGTGCACGTCTTTCTATGGGTGGCTGTGGCTTGTACACACAGACATATGTCACCATTCGAATGCAGTCTTTCCCATTAAAGTCTGTTGCTAAATGCAGGTCGTATGACCTGCAGGAGTTTTTTTTCAGCGCCTGTTAGTGTGTCTCAGAAGCACATGCCTTCGTCCGCACTCTGATCACCCAGGCTTTACGCTGACCCCTCGGCCCACGGCACACGCATCGGCACACATGTCCTGATGACCCTGCAAGATCAAGGCAAACAGCTGACACCCCTGCCCCACTGCTCTCCTGTCCAGCGCCCCCCCCAACCTCCCCGTGCCCTCGCCTTGCTCCTGGCCTCGCTGCACAACGTCTGATTCTCCAGCTGGCTGCAATGCTGACTCCACTCACTTTTGGGTAACAGACATGTCACTCTGCATGGAAGTGAGTTGGTTCTCAGCCTAACCTGCAAGTGAATTGCTGTTTATTAGAACTTGGGCTTGTTTCCTGTGAGAGACGCACGTATTTTTAGACTCCGTAAATGTTAAAACACACATACACACACAGCCAGCCACCTCCAACGATATGTGTGGCTCACAGACATTACGAAATGCTCTTGAACTCAGCTTGAGATCCTGGAATAATTAGGATTTACCAAATAAGGATTCTTAGAAACAACATTTTTTTTGAAAAAGGAGATTTGCAGATGATAATATGTTTGGGACTTTGGGGGAGTAAGGGGGAGCGGGAGGGGGAAAGGGAGAACATTTTGAATTCCTCATTATGAGAGGAGGAGCAGTGTTGAGAGAGGCAATTATTACCCCCCACCCCATAGATGGCAAGACTACATCAAATGGCAAATCCTAATGATTCCAAAGTAGGCTGAGCACATCCGACTTTTCAAAACAATCTCTTGTCGTTTTAATCACATCACAGATTATTCCAACGAAGAGGTTTGGGGAAAGGGAGGTGGTGGAGGCTTGAGAGTTGAGCATGGTTTTTGCTTATTGATTTCCTCTCCTCCGAAACTAACCCAAGCAACCTTGATCTGTGGTGGAAGGAGTGAAGTAGGAAAATGGTGGAAATGTAAAGGGGACTTCTCTGGAGGAGGGTGGGGAGGGGGAGCGGGGAGGGGGGGTGGCGAGGGGGAGGAGATGGGAAATCAAATACCTTCTAAGCAGCAGGTTCTCCATAATCCAGAGTGGGTCATAACTTCCTCGTTCTTTTTGCTGGTTTCATTCTCACTGACACTTTTGGTCTTGCAAACCCCTCTGGAGTAGAGCCAATAGTCGGTTCCCACAGCTATGGTCATCAGACTGAAGGCAGCGAAAGCACCAACGGTGGTTAAAAGCATTTGAACACCTCGGTCAAACAGCCCCATAATTCTTCATTATATAAACACCCAACCGACTTCTGGTTCTCGGGAGAGTGTGTGTGAGGGTGCAAGTGCTACAGCAAAAAATAAAATAAAAATAATTCCACTACTAATATAATGGATATATGTGTGAGTAGAGAATGTGGAGAGATATAAAAAAAGGGAGGTAAGAAAGCTCACGGAAAAGAGTATAAATTATAAAGATCACACGGGAAGAGAGGCTTGCCTTTTGAGCTCAGAAACTGTTCCAGTTGCAGTGATTTTCTTTTTAAAAAAGGAAAAAAAAATAAAAAGACACCCCCCACCCCCCCAAGTGAGATGCCTTAATCTCTTTTCCTAAAATTCTGGTCTCCAGTTTCCATATGTGACAGCTAATTTGGAGATGGCTTCCACAGTGAACCAGGGGACCGCCGCATTCTCAACACAATCTCTCATGGTCGGGACCTAGACAGTTAGAGATTGTAAAAGCCGAGATGCAACCTTCCGTCTCTGCGGCCTGCGCCATGAAAATCCTTTGCTTCGCCAGTTCTCTTCCTTGGGGGGTCTCGGGCGCTTTCGTTTCAGACCAGACTTCCCAGTATTCTGTAAGCCCTTGATCTCAGCTGAACAGGTGCGGGGGTCTCGCCTTCCATGGTTCTGCCCCGGCAGCGGCAGCGGCGGCAGCGGCGGCAGCAGGGCGGGCAGGCGCAGCGGCGGCAGGACGAGCAGCGGCGGCGGTTATTGTTGTTGGTGGCGGGGTAGTGTTGGCGAAGTGGGGGAGGGAAGGGGTTTCTCCCGGAGAATCGAGGCGGGTTTCCCTCCCCCTATCTGCAAAGCTCCTGGAAACAAGGGAGCCGGCGTCTTGCTGCAGGATGGGCCGGCCGCCCGCCCCCCCACGCTCCCTGCCGGCCCGGCCCCCGGCGGAGGCGCTCCCACCTACTGCATTACCGGGTGGTGCTGAACTGGACAGCTCCCCGCGCCTCCCGCTCCGCGCGCGCCCGGGCTGGCAGGGCGGCCCGCCAGGAGGGGGGCGCGGGCCGGAGTCCTCCCTCCCCTCGCGGGCAGCGAGGCCAGGGCAGACCGGAGGCTGCCTTTCCTCTTTTTACCCCTCTCCCAAATCCTAAAATGTGCGCTCTCCTGGGCTCCCAGAGCTTAGAGGAAGGCGTAGCTAGAGATAGCTCGCTCCCTCCCCCCCACCCCACTCTCTCTTCCCTTCCCT
Source organism: Tonatia bakeri (assembly GCA_004024845.1). Taxonomy (NCBI): domain Eukaryota; kingdom Metazoa; phylum Chordata; class Mammalia; order Chiroptera; family Phyllostomidae; genus Tonatia; species Tonatia bakeri. The sequence goes on along the minus strand of PVIA01007330.1, from coordinate 14,277 downwards.
CCCTTCCCCCTTGGTGTTTCTTCCAGCTCAGCCTCTTTCTCATTCCATCTCTACGTGCCCAGAGCTTCAAATTCAACCCTCCCATCGCAATCAGATGGGCACAAAACTTCAACCAGCCGTTTCTCTGCCTGGAAGCAGTGAAAATGTAACGTGGATGGGTAATTACAAGCACGGTCTTTCTGTGTTTTTTAAATCAGCGTTTTGACTTTCCTGTTCTGGGGTTTATTTTATCGGCACAGTAGCTGCGTCTCCTTTTTGGTTGCTCCCCTCTCATCCCTTTGTCTCTCTTTGGCTAACTGGCGGTGTGCAGGGCACGGTGTGTCTCTCTGTAGTTTTCCGTGAAATCCCGAATCTTGCTCCTACGAGCAGACATTTTGGAAAGATTGTTCATGGAAGAGGTGCGGAAGGGTGACTGGTGGCTGGGGCTTGGGCAATCATTGTCATCTTAAAGATAAATATGTTTGTAGGGGAAGTTGGTGAAATGTGAATCCTTCTTAAGTTTCCCTTGCCATTCATAAACCGGGCTGGAAGAGACAAAAACCTCCCTGCTGTGAACTCTGAGACACGTTAGGACACATGTCCTCCTCTGCAGAACCCTTATCCTGGGTTAATTACAGGGTCACTTCTTGCTCCTCTACGGGCAGCTTTTCCTTAATGTGAACCCTGGAAAAAGAAACACGTCAAATCTTTGCTGCTACTGATTCCATTTTTCTGTGATCAGCTTCACAGTGAAGTGAGTTTAGCACATGAGGCATGATGGGCGATGCACTGTTTTTAATTTTTTTGGTGGGGGAGGAGCCTAGAGAAAGCTGTGAGTCTGATGGGTCAGTTGGGGGTTAGAGTGGTTGTGATTTCACAATTCAATTATTCCATACTTTCTTCTGTCTTGCTCCATTTTTGTCTTACTTGACAATTTCTCAGTGATCTGATGATTTTCAAAAAGCATGTAATAGACGGCTGAATTAAAGTGAGACTCTCTTTGGTGTTGTCTAACTTCAATCCCTCAGCTCAGAGTTGGTCTGCAGGAACAACCAATGCATTCATTTGTGTGTGTGTGTGTGTGTGAGTGTGTGTGTGTGTGTGTGTGTGTGAGAGTGTGTGTGTGTGAGAGTGTGTGTGTGTGGAAAAACTACCTGTTTCTCCACCCTGCATGAAACTTTCTTCTCTCACCTCCAGTTCTCGTCTCAGAAGGGAAGCACTCCTGTGAGGGGCGAATGCTGTGCTCCTGGCACCTGCACGGGGTCCTGGTGCTGGGGAACAGAACCAAGGTCTTGGTGGCCCCTGCTGAGGTACCTTTAGAGTACCTTTAGAAAGAGTTGCATTTGCAGACTGAAGATTTCCCCAGGTGGGTTTCTTGTCCTGTGAGGATGGCGATGGGAGAGGGGCAGATCTACGGGTCCCACTAGGTAGGGAGCCTGGCAAGTTCAGTCAGTGTTTCAGGTGGGTGACTTTTGGCTCCTGTCCTTGAGGGGAAAGTGAGGAGCAAGCAGGAACTCCTCTTAGATTGGCTGGGTCTTTCAGTGACAGTGGAGAGAGGCTTGGGTGTATTCACATAAGCTTTACAAACTTGCCCTCACTTACTCTTGTCCCCTTGGTTGCCTTTGACCTGTCCCAGAAGTCCCTTCAGACTGGAAATAGAGACCTCCTCATCGCCCCACCCCTTTCACACCAACCCCTGAATCTTTTGCTCTAAGGAAATTGGTAACACAAGCTCAGAAGCTTCTGTTTTGTCCACAGAAGCTGCTAACATTGCAGCCACTGACAGCGGCCTCAGCTTCAGCAGCATTTGATTGATCTTCTTCCAGATGATCATTGAGAGAAGGAAATGGGGCTGAAGGGGACGGGGAAAGTTTTGGGGCTGCCAGCAAGGAGAGGAAGAGGCTTCTACAGACAGAACAGACCTGAGAGCGTAGCTCAACTCTGCTACTTGGTAACTGGGTTAACTCCAAACAAGTCCACTTCCTAGTGCCTCAGTGTCACAATACGTAAAACAGGCACATTGGTACCTGCCTCCTTTTCCCCCCCGGAAGTTACTCCCAGCTACTCTTTGCTTTTCACTGCTGCCACCCTGCTCGGGTCGCTACCATCCCATTTGCAGCACTTTAATGTGTATGCGTCATCTCTCCTGCTGACTTTTGAGCCCTTGGAAGTCAATAGCTGTGTCTCATTCACTGTCATGTCTCTGGGACCTAGCCCAGGGCTTGGTACATAGTAGATGCTTGATAAACAATGGCTGGGTGGTCATAGTGAGGTCAAATGGTGTGAGATAGGTGAAGTTCCTGGTGCATAGTAGGACTCAATAAATGTGGGTTTCCTCTCATTTCTCCTCCCCCCACTTACATCCAGGTTGGTCCCCAGCTTCTTCCTATGTGGTAGCTCACGTGCCGCTCTTCTTGCCCCTTCCCAATCTAGCTCTACTCCGTAGGACCCTTCTGCAGACCAGGCAAGGCCTCCTGGGAAGAGCTGGCTTGGTGTAAGTCCCATTAGATGGCTTGGATCCACCCGGCACACATACTTAGCAGTGCTGAATGGATGCTTTCAGGGGAGCAGCTTTGTGTGCCTGCAGTTGGTTACTTGGGAAGGGCTTGCAGGAAATTAGCTGAAATGCCACAGGCCTATTTTGAGCTCCTTTTTGATGGAGTGGAAATAACTCGGGATTTGGGAGCAGCAGTCCTGGCCTTGGAGCACAAGGCTGACATTTCTCCATTGTTTGACCTTGTGCAATCACTTAACTTCTCTGAAAATCTCTCTTCATTGGTCAAGGAGCACCACCCGGAAGAGCCTTGGACAGTACAGTTGTCTGTCTTGTATGTTAAAAACAATGATAACAGCTCATGTGCCAGGCACCGATCTGGCTGAATCCCATCACTATTCCCATTTTACAGATGAGGAAACTGAGTTATACAATCGTTTTCAAGTACCTGGCCTAAGGTTGTCCAGTTAGTGGGTGGCAGAGCTGGGAGTCCAATCGAGCTGCCCAGCTTAAGATCCCATGTCCTCACCACTGTGTCCTGACACAAGATACGAGTGTTTTGAGTCAGGGTGTTACACCAAGTCTATTTCCTTCTCGTCCACAGATGTGGCAAGCTTTTAGGGAGTAACTCCCAGGTGCCAGGAGTTTTCACACAGATTCTCACACTTACCTTTCCAAGAACCCTGCAAATGCCTATTACTATCTTATCTTATAGGTGAATGAACAGAGACTCAGAAGATGTCTTGTATCAAGTCTCAAGGTCATATATCAAATTTTGTGGAACAGCAGTGATCTGAACATTTTGCACAGCTTCAGATTCTACAAGCTCCAAGTCCCATAGTTTATTCATTTGGTCATTCATTCATTCAACAAACTGAGCAACTACTATGTGTCAGGCACCATCCGGGTCAGATTCCTGGGGACGTTGAGCAGGATAGACATGGTCGCTTCCTCCGTGGACCTGAAGCCGAGCAGGAGGAACAGACAAGTGAGGAGTAGCCACAGTTAGGTGAGGGATGCTGCGGGGACAGACAAGAAGGCTGAGGCTAAATCCAGGGGGACCGCTGTGCCCGGGACGATGGGCAGTCCGTTGGCATCGCCGTCCTTGTGGCCCTTTCCCAGGCAGGAGCAGCAGAGTGGGAAGAGAACAGGCTGTGGAGTCAGAGGGGCCTGGGTTTGACCCCAGCTCTGCTGCTTCCTCTCTGTGTGACCTTTGACTGTGACTTACCCCTCTGAGCCTCGGCTTCCTCATCAGGAAATGGGGGTGCTAGAGGCCTGGTTTGTTCCTACCCTAAGTCCTTTGCACTCGCTGTTCCCTGTGTCGGAACGCTTTCCTCCCTTGGTGCTGGACCCCTAGCTCATCACTCAGGTCTGAGCTGAAATATCACCTCCAGTGAAGCATTGCTGGTCACACAACTTAACCCGTCACTCTATATGACATTAGACTGTTTCGTTTTCACCGCAGTGCTTGTTTCAACCTGACATGCTCTTGTTTATTATCGGAAATCCCTCCTCACCCACCTGCCTCCCCCAGGATGTCAAACCACATCTGTCTTGTTCACCGCAGTGTCTCCGATGCCTAGAAAGTGCCTGGAGTATTGTAGGTGCTCAGTGAATTGTTTTTGTTTTTCGAGTGAATGAATAAGGTTACGGTTGTGCGGATTAGGCAAGGGGAACCAGTTACGAGGATTAGGGAAATAGTAGGAGCAGGTCTCTAGATGCCCCCGATGTGTGGCAGGTGGTGGGCCCAGGGTGTGGAAGGTGAAGGTGGCCCCGAGGCACTGCAGGGGGACTGGGAGCCAACGGGGAGTGAGGTAGGACCAGAGACGGACACAGGAAGGCCAGTGCTGGCCTAGCTTCCCATGCTACTGCCCCTGGGCCTGCTGTGCTCTCTGGGCCCCACCCGCGACCCCCTGTGGGTGACCAGAGGCTCCCAGACCACATGGCTGTTTGTCTCTGAGGCTCCCAGACCACATGGCTGTTTGTCTCCATGCTAAGGCATCCCCTCCCGTGAGGCCCTGGGCTGGGAAGGAGGGAGATGCCAGGAGAAATGGCAGGTTTTACTCCTTGAGGAGAGTTACTGAGGAAGAAGCCTCAGGGAACCCCAAGTGTCTACTGCCAGAGGGGGCTGGCTCCACTTCTGACAGGCGTGTGTGGTTAGTTCTGAGCCTGGCGAGGACTGGGAACGACATTTCCACATGCAGAGGTTCCACGACGAGGATTCCCTCAGAGATGTCCTTTCCCACCCGGGATTTCCACCCCCCAGTCTGAGCTCTGAAACTCCGAAAAATATGCTATCCCTTTCCCTCCATCCCCCGGCTGGTGTGGAATTTCACCAGGTGCTGAGCGATGGTGAAACAAGCGTTAATAAATTTAACGATTGTTAAAATTATTAACAATCCAGTTACAGAGTAAAAAAAAGTAAAGAGGACACACAAACGTGCAGAGGAGGAGCCAGAAACAGCAGGGTCAAGGGCAGAAGGGCAGGAGCAAAGGCCGCTTCCAGCGACTTTTACAGGAGAAGGGATCCAGTGGGTGGAGACAATGAGACGAAGGGGGGGGGTGTGACCAGCCAGCTTGGGAGAGGGCAGAGCAGGGGTCCTGAATGTCCCACAGAGCCTGGCTCAGCTGCAGCTGCCTCACGGCACCCCCTCCTGTCTGCCCCCTCCACCCCGCCCCCCTGCTCCCTGTCCTCCGTACAAGCCAGACTCCTGTTCCTAGAGCCCGTGGCCCGGCACCCACCTCAGGGCCTTTGCACCAGAGTTCCTGTTCGGGATGCCCATCTTCCAGCCTCCTTCTCAGTCTGTCATCCCACAGCTGTCTGCTCAGAGGAGCCCAGCTGACCTGGTGTGACAGCCCACCCGTTCCTTCTATGTCATCATGCATCCTGTCCCGGCTTCCTTTTCCTCCAGAACACTTACCCGCACTCTCACCTTGCATATGTGTTTCCCTTTAGATTTATAGTGTGAGGGAGGGGGCCTGGTCATGCTACTACTATATCCCCTGTCTGGCACATAGTGGGTACTCACAAGTGTGTGTGGACTGCACAGGAAAACCCCTGGGTCAGCAGGGAGGGAAGCAGAAGCTGAGGGGGGCACGGAGAGGGAGGGAGTGGCCACGATATCATCCCTCAAGGGCTGGCCGGGAGCTCTGCACTCAGAGGCCAATAGTATCTGGTGGAGGAGAGGTCGTGGAGCTCTGAGCGGAGTGGAGGTAGGGGACTTCCACGGTTCTGGGACCGGGGGAACCTGGAGAGGTGACAAGTAGGGAGGGAAAAGGACGCTCTTTTCCATGTGGATTTCAGGTGGATCGAGAAGGAGGGATTGCTGAGGTGGTGGGGCTGGACCGTGCACAGGGGCCCAGGGATCAGGTCCCCGTTCCAATGCCACCTAGCAGTGTGGCCTCTAGCTGTGGCCAGATATTCCCAAGTTTCAGGTGGCCTGCTGGAAGATGGGGCAGCACCGCCTGCCTCGAGGTGCTGTTCTGATAATTAAACAAAATTTAAGAAGTACTTCCAGTGTATCCTCCATGGTAAGCCCTAAATAAATATTAGCTACATGTTGAGTTCCTATTGGGTGTTATGTGCTTGGAATAAAACACAAAAATGAAAAAGATGTGATCCCTACTCAGAAGTGACAGGGTGGATTGAAAGAGACATGTACATGAAGCTCAATATAATGGACGGAGGACGGAGGGGAGCACATTGGACACCTAGCAGAGAGGGCAGGTGACACCACCTGGGTATTCAGCAAGGGCTCCCGGGGGAATGGTGACGGCTCAGCTGGGTCTTGAAGGATAAATGGAAGACAAAGATCAGAGGAGGCCAGAGGGCACAGTAGGTCCAAATATAGGGGGTGTGAAACATCCACTCAGCAAAAGTTTGTTGAGCACCTACTATGCACTCAAGACATAATAGTGAACCAGACTGGGACCCTACATGCCCAGGAAGCAGACACTAAATAATTGATCATACAATTGACTATTTAATTGCAATCATGGTGTGTTTGTGGAAGCTACAGGTAACTCTGGTTTGCCAAAGTGCCAGGTGGAGCTGGTGGAGATCAGACTGGAAGGCAGTGGGCCAGGTTGGGGAGGACCTTGAGTCAAGCACAGTGCCTACTGTGTGCCAAGCTCTGTGCGATGGGTACAAAGATGAACAAAACCCAGCCTGTCATTGGCAGGAACCAATGATTGAATGTGCAGTGACAGAGGGAGGTCTGCGTTGTGACAGGAGCACAGCATGGAAAGTCACAGGCAGGGAGTGCTTCATGGGGGAGGTGACCTTCGCTTTTTCCTCCAGTTGAATAACAGCCTCAAAGCCCACAGGCCTGCCCTTCAGGAGCGGGGCTTTTCTTGGCAAGTGTTCATTCCAAGTGATTCGTTATTCTGTTCTGCACGTTCTTTAAATGCGGCCGAGCTGGCTCCTTACAGAAACGGCCAGCATGGCCGAGAGTGCTCCGTGGTGGGTGGGGAGGGCAGCCAGGGTGGAGGGCCTGGGAGATGTGGCCAGCACCTGCCCTGCTCCAATCAGGCCTGACTGGGGACACACTATGGGTGGATAAGGACCCCATCTCCTGGCCCTGATGGGTTTTGCAGGGTGTTAAGTTCCTCTCTCCCGAGAAAACCTTGCTCTTCAACACCCCTGTGCCTGGAAACCCCCATCAGGGTCGGTGGGGACCCTGCAGGCAGCGGGCCACCTGTCATCCGAGCCCAGGGACTCACTGAGTGCTAACATGCCAAACTAATCCAAGGCCTGCTTGGAATTCCGAATGCACTTTTTCCCAGGGGAAAATGGGGGTTCCACAGGCCATTGTGGAGCCTCCCAGACCGGGCCAGGCTTGGTGCCTTACCTGGGCTCCCCCGAGACCCCTTCCCGTGGGCCTTGCCTCCTTGTGCTGCAGATGGTGTCCTGTGGTTTTCCCTGACAAGCCCTGAGTTCTGAGAGGCTGGGTCTTCCAAGTCCCTTGTGCTCGCTGTCCTCACGGCCTTCATCTCACACAGAGTTTGGCTCAGGACAGACCCTCAGTGCATGCTCACAGAGAAGCGGAGTGGGACGGGTGGAAGGACAGAGGAGAGGAGCATTCTGTCTTTGATGACTGGGCAATCTGTTGACCAACCAGTTCCCGCAACTTTTGGGGGGCATGGCATGTGGACCAGGTACATGTCACATCGTGTGACCTCGGTTAATCCTCACAGCAAGCTTGCCTCTCGTTTTACAGATGGGGAACCCGAGGCTCAGAGAGGCCGAGCGATTTGCCCAAGGTTGCATAGCTAACACACAGCTAAACCAAAATTACAGCACCGAGGCTCTTTCACTGCAGGGCCCTGCATTTATGAACAGCCAATGTCACGCCAGGCACCTTCTCCGTTCGTGCAGCAGAGCCCCTGGGGATGCTAGGGTTCGGGGGGTGCTTGTGCCAACGTAGCCAACTAGCTGGCAGCAGATTCACGGTTTGCTCGCAGCTCTGCCTATCTGCAAAGTCCCACCCGTGCACAGTCAGGGTGGGGGAAGCTCTGCTGGTCAACTGCCTCCTCCCCCACTGCTTGACTCAAGGACCGGTAGGTATCTGCCGAGCCCTGGTCTGCTTTCCGGCACCAGAGGGCTTCGGGGCTCCAGCCTGGGACTGCCCCTGCTGCTAGTGGGACCGCAGTAGCGGTAGAGGCGAACGGGCCGGACTGAACGGGGTAGTGGAAAGAACTGGGAGCCTGCGGTTAGAAGACTAGGTTAGAGCCCCACGGACCTTGGGGATGGTGCTTCCTCCTCTGAGCACTCATTCCTGGGAAGTGGGGCAAATGAAAATGGTTCCCTCAGATTAGTTTACACCCAGTACCTAGGATGATGCGGTCCAGAGTGCTCAGGAAAAGGGTGAGGTGGTAGCATCTCTAACCCCGTTTGTGAGACCTGGCCCATGGCCTCCAATCTCATTCATCTTTTCACGCTGTCCCCCAGCTCCTGCCCCCGGCCCCCGCCGGCCCCCACCGACCACGGCAGGCACAGTGAGTTCCAGCCACGCTCCCCTTCTTTCTCAGGCTCCTTCATGCTCTCCACCCCCTGCCCCTCCCGTTGTCTTTCTGCATGAGCCCACGCGGGGACAATCTGCGAGAGGGTGTGTTAACAACCTGTGCATTTCTGCACGTCCATGCAACCGTAAGCAAAATAGCCATTCGGATCACATGCACACGTGAACGCACTCCTGCGCCTGTCCACACCCATTCGCATGTGGCAGGGCGGTCACCGTCTCCCCAAGTGGGGTTCTATGAAGCACCACCGTATTGCGTCTTGCTTTGTCATTCAAACACCACCACTCACGGGATGTTCTTCAGGTCGGCTGCCATAGCTCTGACTCCTTCTTTTAACGGCAGCACAGTATTTGACGGCGAGAAGCACCCTGACCCCGCCTTCCAGTGACAGGCGTTGACCTCACTTCCGGCCCCCGCCCTCCCGCTGCCGCCAGGGCCGCATCGCCTGCCTCTGTCCACACGTCCTCCTCGCTGGAGCTTTTATTTCGATGGAGGAGATCCCCAGGAGTGGAATTGCTCAATTGAAGGGTATATGCATTTTTAAAAAATATTTCAGCCGATGTCGCCAGATTGCTTTCCAAAACTGCTGCGACACGTCACACTTTCTCCAACAATTCGCGAGCCTACTGCTTCTTCGCATCCACTGCACCACTAGGTGTTAGCGTTATTTTTATTTTTATGGCTTGCCAGTCTGCTGGGGACGAGACGAAGCCTCAGGATTCTCAGTTCCTGTAAACCGGGGCGCTGCGCGCCTGTCCGCGTGTGCTGGCTGTTCGGATCTGAGCGGCGTCCCACCCGGTCTTCCCCTCCGCCTGGCTCCAGTCCTCCGGTCATCTCTCGCGTTCCGTGGCATCAGCCTCTCATTTGACGTCTTTGTTGCAAATAGCTCTGTACTCAGATTTCTTGTTTTTTTCTGTTGACTTTATGAACAATATCTGTTGCCACAAAAAAGTAATATTGTGGAGTCAAATGTCTTTCCTTTCAAATATGACTTGCTCGTTTCTTCTGTGTCCTGAGACTGCCTTCATCATTTTTCTTTTTTGTTTTGCATTTTCTTCCAAGATATTTATTATTTTAATTTTTTTTTTGGCTGTTAACTCCTTAATCCATCTGGGGTCTATTTATGTATGTGATGTAAAATGAAGTTTCAACTTTCTTACAAAAGATAGCTGCTTGTGCAAGTTTCATTAATGAAACAATTACTCCTCTTCCGAATGAGGAGCGTCTCTGCCCCACAGTGGACTCTCCTGAAGACGGGGACTGCGTCCTGACCCCCGTGTTCTGTCCCCCGATCTGTGCCTCTTCAGCAGTGCCATCTGCATGGGATCACAGGGGCCTCACTATGCTCCGGGCTCTAATGAGCCACGTCCTTCCCCCATTCCTTTCTTTCATAGGATCTGGTTATTGCTGTCTTCATTCTCCCGCACAGACGTTGAAGTTATTTAATTCTCTGATGTCTTACTCACCACTGGGTCCGAGTGACTCATGCGGGGTCGAGCACGCAGCAGGGGAGCCGGAAGTATTTGTGGAGTGTTGTTGCTTCTCTTGTCCTTCCCCACTGGGTCCTATCCCTCCGCCTCCAGGACTATGAAACGTGTTCAATACTCACATTCAAGTCAAAATTAGTTACCATGAAAAGGTGTATGGAATACAAATCTAACTGAATAGAGAAGGCTTCGGAGAGGTTGAGACTCTCAGATGGTTATCATATGTGAGACCCCTGAAGCAAAGAGAGAAGGAATTCATTTACTGAACACCTATTTATTGAACACCTACTGTGTGCTAGACCTTATTCTAGGTCTGGGGACATGGTGGTGGCCAAGACCAAGACAAAAATTTGACGATGGTATTGTTCTTGTTATTTTTCAGTGTGATAATGATATTGTGGTAACATTTAAAACAAAGAGTTCCTCTTTTAAAGATGTATACTGAAACATTTACAGATAAAATGATATGAATCTGAAATTTGTTTCTAAACAAGCGAGGGTTGGGAGAAATGGATGGCAGTATTGACAAAACAAGACTGGCCGTGAAGTGGTAATTATGAAAGCTCAGTGACAGATTAATGGGATTTATTATACTAGTCTCTTTACTTTTGTCTTATTTGAAATATTCCATAATGAAAAAAGTTTTTTAAATGCATACAGAGCATTATTATATTTCAGGCATTAATCTAATTGCCTTACACCAATTCATTCATCAAATCCTCAAAAAAGCCCTGTCTTAGTCGGTTAGGGCTGCTCGAACAAAATATCATAGACTGTGTGGCTTAAACAACAGACAATTTTATTTCCTATTGTCAGGAGGCTGGAAAGTTCAAGATCAAGTTGTTGGCAGATTGGTGAGGGCCCTCTTTCTGCCTTGCAGACGGCAACCTTCTCTCTGTGTCTCACATTGGGAAGAGGCAGAGTGGCGGAGAGAGAGAGAGACAGTGCTTTCTGATCTCTCCTGAAAAGGAAACTAATTCCATTGAGAGTGCCCCTCCCAAAGGCCCCACGTCCAAATACAATCACGTGGGGGGTTACTACTTCTACATATGAAGTGGGGGGTGCACAGCTCAGCCCACAGTAAGCACTATGAGGTGGTCACTGTCGTCCCAGGTGAGAAAATTGAGGCCCCACGAGATTTGGTAACTTGCCCGGGATCACAGCTAGTGAGGGGCAGAGCTGCGTGGCCCGGGGCCCTGCTCTCAAAACACTGATTTCTACTTGTACATCTTCTACGCCTACCGTTCATGGCAATGAACCTATAAATTGTGATATCTATAATTTCATGGAGCAGGAAAGGCCATGAAAGAGAAAACTAATGGAGGGTTGTGGAGCAGAGAAAGAAGACTGGTAGTGGGAGAAGGAGGGCTTGACGGTGAGGTCCTCCCTCAGCAAGGGTGACCAGAGAAGGCCCCTCAGAGCGGTGGGGGCAGCTGAGACCGGATGCAGGTGGCGAGGCTGCATGGGGCAGCTGTTCAAGCAGAGGGACCAGCAAGTGCGCAGGCTCCAGACGGAAACGGGAAGGTCTGCGGGGCTGGATTCGGCCCACAGGGATGGAGGCAGGAAAGCCGAGCGGCGGGAGCAGGTCTCGCCATGCCCCGCGGCAAGACATTGGCAGGTTCGTAGAAAGGAGCTAAGATAGCTCAGCGAGATCATATAATTTGTTGGATTTATTAGCTCGAGGGTCATTTAAATACATTTTCTATATTTTGCAGTGTGAAATTTACCTACAGCGGAGGAATAATTTAATTCCGAGGCCAAATTAACTGCTCTTTGCCGTCTTGCAAAGTCACCCACTTTCGATTTTTTTTTTTTTTTTTTTTTTGGCATAACGTGATTCAGTTTTTCTGTTCTTGTCACATTTTCTCCAGCTCCTCCGTTCTTTTTTCAGGGGTTATAATGTTATTATCGTATTATTAGTCACCAAGCATGGATAATTCACTGTTCCAATTGATCTTTGCTGCTTATAAAATGCCAACTGAAAGCAAGTGGTTGGTGAGTTCCGAAAGCCAGTGTAGACAGGAAACCGTGTGCGCGACGGGCTGGGGACCCGGCGTGGATAACCTCCGGTGCTCTGAATTTCTCGGTGTTGAACAGCCTCAGTGTCAGAGGAGTGTCCACAGGGCAGCTGCTCAAGGGCACAGGTGGTGGGAACTGCTTGTATCAGACTCTCGTTGTGTGTGCTTAGCACGTATTTCACACGGCCCCTGCTAGTTCATATTTGCTCTCCGTGAGTATCTGACGATGTCCAGTTCAATGGATTCGTAGATAAAATGTGCTCAAGCACCATGTTTCCCTTGAAAAGCACGGCTGGCAGCACACGCACATTTGTGGTGCGGCCTGCCCACAGAGTGCACCCTCTTGGGTAAAGTAGGAATGTGCACGTAGTGGTCAATAGGTCCTTCTGCCGTTTGAACTTGAACCTGGAGAGTGTCAACCATAGGTGAGTGAGGTTGGGGCACAGGCAGTTGCTTGCTTCACTGTAAGGTGGAACCACCCCTGAAGCTGCAAGCTGGAAGAAAAGAGGGTGAAGATGGAACATCAAACACACTGAAAGGAGAGGCTATAAAATAATGTCTTCTCCTTTGGTCAAGAGGAAGGCCTTGCAAAGGACAAACTTATTCATGAATTGCTGGTCTGTCCTCTCAGACCATCAGCTAGTGAGGCTTTGCCAGTTCTTGGCTAGTTTTGGGAGGCAGCTTTGGGATATAGAATCGGGAAGAAATGGAGAAGGAGATGGACAGGAAGCCCTCCATCTGGGGCTCGGGAGGAATGTTCCAGGGTGTTGAAGGATGCACGTCGGGGGAGCTTCAGGGAGGATGAGAAAGACGGACGGGAATGGAAAGGTGGGTTTTAAGAAATACTGATTCAGATTATGTGTCCCTCCATGATGCTTGAGAAGCAAAATTGAGGAATTTGAGTAATCTTGAGTTTTCTGGTTGTTGGATTGATTCTTTGCCTCCTACACCTCCTCGTGGGCTGGACCACAAGGCTGCAGGGGAAAGGAGTGGATGTGGGGGAGCGTCTCTGATAAGACGGAAGATTGGCCACAGACCGGGTGGAAGCTCATGCCAAACCATACAATTCTGACGTTAGAAATTATCTTTTGGTTTTAGGTGCCTGGCAAAAAGCAAAACAAAACAACACGAGCCAGAAGAAATAAAAGCTCTAGCTAGAAGGTCAAAAGATTTATAGATTTGTCCTTGCTTTGTCAGCTGGTCCTATCCTACATTCTAGAGATTATTGAGTAAGCTGTTCCACGTTGCAGGCCTGAGCTAGAAGTTGGGCATTTAAAGAGAAATTGTTCATCTTTCTGGGTAATTTTGAGCTGTGTGTTGAAGGGAAGGTAGGAGCTTATCGACAGACAATGGAAGGAAGGGAATTTTCAGCAGAGGGAACAGCATGTGCTAAGACACAGAGGCTTAAAATGGCCATAAGTCTTTTAAAAGTGGAAAGCATTCCAATGAACTTCAAATCCAGCACACCTGTGGTTGCAAGAAAACGTGATTACCTTTTCTGGATCCTCTTGGCCCTTGAAGCGACCCTTTCTCATATCCACCGGTACTGCCTGGTACCTGTGTGCATCCTGCCATCTTCTTCCCTGCACCTTCTGAGGGCCTCGAGGTGGGGACTGCAGCCTAGCCCCATGGCTAAGCTCTGTGGCTAGATGGCAGGGGTTTATGCCCCATGTGACTATGGGCACCTGCCTCAGTGTCCTGCTCTGAGATGGGAATCCCAGCCGTGATATCAAGGGTGAGTGGCTCACATAGTGAAAGTTCAACTTCCCCCATGCAAAATGAGGTGATTCCATTTCTCTTTCATGGGGTTGAAATGAGGTGATCTTAGATGATGCATGTATAGGAGCTGACACAGAGTAGGTGCGTAATCAATATATATTTTTAAATGCCATGGACCTGTACTCCATCAGTCCTGCAGACCTGGGGCATGGACAGCCAGCCTGGGAAAGGCACCTTGGAGGACAAGTGAGTTCACCACCACCTTATTTACAGAGGAGGAAGCCGAGGGCCAGAGAGGGCCAGGACTCATACAAGGGCACACAGCACGTAGGGGTGAGTAGGCCTGGGAGGAGAGCCCAGGTCTTCATGTCTCCTGTCCAGGGAGCTTGCAGACCCTCCACTCTGGGCCTTTGGATACCACGGGTCTGGACAGCCTGTGGGGACTGTCATAAGTCACACAGGTGTCAAACTGACAGGAGTCCGACTGTTTCTGACAGTATCTTACACAAATCAGCTCTGGTGTAAGATGGCCAGGCAAATAATTTTTCAGTGCTTTAGT
>PVIA01007329.1:0-84872 GCA_004024845.1 Tonatia bakeri | reverse complement strand
TTTCGCTTAGCATAATGCTTTCCAGTTGCATCCATGATGTTGCATAGGGTAGGAGGTCCTTCTTTCTTTCTGCTGCATAGAATTCCATTGTGTAAATGTACCATAGTTTTTTGATCCATTCATTTACTGATGGGCATCTAGGTTGCTTCCAGCACTTAGCTATTGTAAATTGTGCTGCTATGAACATGGGGGTGCAAAGATTCTTTTCGATTGGTGTTTTAGGATTCTTAGGATATAGTCCCAGCAGTGGAGTTGCTGGGTCGAAAGGTAGATCCATTTTTAATTCTCTGAGGAAGTTCCATACTGTTTTCTACAGTGGTTGTACCAGTCTGCAGTCCCACCAACAGTGCACTAGTGTCCCCTTTTCTCCACAACCTCTCCAACACTTGTTGTTTGTTGTTTTGCTTATGTTGGCCATTCTGACTGGTGTGAAGTAGTACCTCATTGTGTTTTTAATCTGCATCTCTCTGATAGCTAGTGATATTGAACATCGTTTTATGTGATTTTGGATCTTCTGTATGTTGTTATCTTGAAATTCTTAATAGTTTTACCTTTGAATTTAAAAAGAAATCCTCACCTGAGGATACATTTATTGCTTTTAGAGAGAGAGTGAGATAGATAGATAGATGATAGATAGATAGATGCATTGATTGGTTGCCTTCCATATATAAAGCAACTGGGAATTGAACTTGCAGCCTTTTGGTGCACCAGACAGTGCTCCAACTAGTTGAGCCACCCAGCCAGGACTGAATTTGTGTTTTATATGTGAACTCTAATGGGGCAATGGAGTGGGTCTTGGGGCCTTAGAACTTGAGCTCGTATGTGGTCCTGCCTCCCTGAACAAGTTCTTGGTTGGCTGCCTGGGTTGCTGGGCTTAGGTGTAGAGATTCAGGGTCAGGTGTATGCATCCAGTACACTGAGTCATAGGGCATGGCCCATGGTGCCTGTGGGAGCCGGCACTTGCTCCCTGGACTCATGGGAACGTGCCAGTAAACAGCAAATAATAAGCCCCATGACAAGTTGAGAGAGAGAGACCATGGAAGAAAGGAAGAAGCTTTTTTCCTGTTTTGTGAACAGGGGTCCCCTGATTTTCATATACACCAGGCCCACAAATTATATAGCTGATGCTGTGTGTGAGGGACAAGAGGTAATGCCAGAGAGACAAGAACTTGGTAAGCCTGTGAGGGGTTTTGAGCAATGGTTGAGCAAGGGTCCAGTTTGTATTTTTAAAATGATCATGTTGGCTTATAGTGTGAAGGGCCAATTGGGTGAGGACAGAGTAGAAGAAAGGATAACAGTTATAAGGGCAGGACAATAATGCCAGTTAGAGATTATAGTGGCCTGGATTAGAGCAGGGGAAAGGAGTATAACAAAAGGGTACAATTGATAGCTAATTAGGCAATAGAATTGATAATACAACATATACAGGACACTTCCTATGTGCTAGGCACTATTCTAAATGTTTTATATAAATTAACTCATTTAGTTTTCATAACACCTTTATGATATACATATGTACAGTTTTTAACCCCCCACCTTAGAGGTGAGGAAACTGAGGCACAAAGGGCTTAAATAACTTGCCCAAGATCCCACAGCTAGTAAATGGCAGGTACATCCAGGAAGTAAACCCAGGCAATCTGGCCTAAAAGTCTAAGTTCTTGACACTCAAATGCCTACTCAGGGTATACTGGAAGGAGAGAGTGAGATGTGAGTCATCAGTGACTGCCAGGTTTCTGGCTTAAACACCTGGTGAGGTTATGGTGCCGGTTGCTTAGAGAGGGAGCAGATGGGGGAGAAATGTAATTTGGACATGTTAAATTTGAAGTATGTTAAGTGGGTTATCCAGTAGAGATACCCAGGCAGCATTTTGAGTGAGGGGTCTGAAACTCTGCAGAGAGGTATGGCTTATAGTTTTAGGTGCATAGAGGGCACAGGGGGCCCCAGGAATGTGTGAGATCAATGAGGGAAAGTGAGGAGAGAAGAGTGACTAGGCAGGAAGGCCTAAGAAATGACAATGTTTAGAGTGGAATGGAGAAAAAAAGTGCATTGGGAAACAGAAGTAGCCGGACATAATTAAGATCACATCACACCCCTGCTCATAGTCCTGTGGATTTTACCCAGTTCTTAGGAAAAGCCAAAGACCTTTATGATGGCCTACAGTACCCTATACTGTACTACATGAGCCCATTACCTGTCTGAGTAACCTATTACTGTCTGTTGCCTTACTTTTTCTGTTCTGGAGCGCTATCCTCCTCTCTGTTGCTTTAGTAATATAGGCACACTCATTGCCACAAGGTTTTTGTACTTGATGTTTTCTCTAATTGGGATGTCTTTCCCTCATAGCCACAGGACTTTATTTCCTATTCCCTTCAAATCTTTATTCAAAATTCATTTTGTCAGTGAGTTCTTCTCTGGCTTCCCTACCTAAAATGTCACCATCACTGCCATATCCCTAACCACTCCCATAAGTGTCTCTCTCTGTGTGGATATACATATACACATGCATCCATATTCCCTTTCCTGCTTTATTTTTTTTCTATTTAGCTCTTCTCACTATATAACATATTGGGTTGGCCAAAAAGTCCATGTGTTTTTTTTCCATAAAATAAAAGACACATTTTAAATTTTCACCAATAACTGTATTGATTTGGATATTTTGAGTATGTCAGCTACCTCCCACATGGTATCCTTAATTAATGTCTTGATTTGATTGCTGTCAATTTCAACTGGTTTACCTGACCGTGAAACATTGTCCAGTGAGAAATCTCTAGCAGAAAATTTTGCAAACCACTTTTGACACATTTGATCAGTCACAGCACCTTCTCTACACACTGCACAAATCCTTTTTTGCATTTCAGTTGCATTTTTACCTTTCTTGAGGTAGTAAAGCATAATATGCTGAAAATGTTGTGTATTTTCTTCCATCTTCAATATTAAAATGTCTATACAAAAATTCACCAATTTTGATAAGTGTTTTAAAATGCACTCTGATATGACAGCTGCCACAATACAATCTAACAAAATTGTTTTGAATGTAGTTAACGACAACTAAGCGCTACTAGAGCCATCTTATAGGAAAAAAAAAAAACAAACAAACTTTTTGGCCAACCCAATACAATATTTTTCGCTGATTACATTGATGTAGCTTGTTTCTTGTCTGCTTTCCCCACCAGAATGTCAGCTCCATGAAAGCAGGACTTTTTGTATGCTATGTTCTGTTTCTTTCTCTCCCTAGTACCTAGACCAGGGCCTCACAGCTGCTCCTTAAATGTTAGCAGAAGGAATGGACTCCAGGGAAATAGGGTGTTCTGGAAGTCAAAAGTAGAAAGCTTGTCAGGTAGAGAGAGCACAGGGTTGGCACTGTGGTAATGCTGCTAAGAGGTCAAGATAAAGGAGAGAAATAAGTATTGCATGTATGAATAGGGAGATCACAATATTGGTGAGATCTGTTTGAAAGAAGGTGGGGACTAAAATCAGACTGCAGTAAACAGGTGAGCAGGTGTACACAGCAACTCTAAAAACTTTTTATAGGTTTGGCTCTGATAGAACATTTCTGGGTACTACCTGGTGTCTAGGAGTAGGATGGAGACTTTTTACTGTATACACTTCTGTACCTTTTGAGTTTTGTACCATGTATAATTGATGTCTATTCATTAAAAGTCATTATGAAACTGCATAGATTTAACCAAAGAAGACATTTGGCTGTGAAGTAGCAGCCAAGAGGAAAAGAGGGTCTTTGTCTTTGTTACGTGTAAAGATCCGGTGAACTTGTTTAAATGCTATTGTGAAGGAAGAAGGTGGAGAGGGAGTTGAAGATACTGCAGGAAGAGAGAATAATTGATTGAGAAGGTTAAAAAAAGATGTGACACAGGTGGAAAAGCTGACTAGAAAGAAGGAGGGATAGTTATTTCCTTGTAACAGGAGGAAAGGATGGGCGCAAAAGGAGGTGAATCTGATGTGGAAAGTTGAGGTAGTTCTCATCTGATTACTTCATTTTGTCTAAGTAGAGGGCAGGGTTATTTGCTGAGAGAAAAGAGAGATTTGAAATGGCCACTAATGGGAGAGAGGACTGAGCATGGAAATATGGCAGAATTGTCAGGCAGCATGACCCAGATATTTTTAAATAGACTTTATGTTTTAGAGTAGTTTTAAGTTCACAGCCAAATTAAGTGGAAGTTACAGAGATTTCCTGTGTGCCTCCTACCGCCATGTGCATAGCCTCGGCCATCGTAAGCATGCCCCACCAGAGTGTTACATTTGTTAAAATTGATGAACCTACATTAACACAACATAATTGCCCAAAGTCTATAGTTTACATCAATCAGGGTTTACTCTTGGTGTGCATTCTGTGGGTTTGGACAAATGTATAATGACATTTACCTAACACTCTAACATTTTTATATCATGTAGAATAGTTTCACTATCCTGAAAATTCTCTGTGTTCCATCTGTTAACCTCTTTCTCCCTCACTAACCCCTGGAAACCACTGGTCTTTTTACTATCCCCATGGTAGGAATCATATAATATGTAGCCTTTTCAGATTGGCTTTTTTCACCTAGTAATACACATTTAAGTTTCCTCCATGTCTTTCCATGGCTTGATAGCTCATTTCTTTTTTTTTCTTAAAGATTTTATTCATTTTATTTTTTTGAGAGGAGAAGGGAGAGAGAAAGCGAGGGAGAGAAGCATCAGTGTGTGGTTGCCTCTCACACGCCTCCTACTGGGGACCTGGCATGTGCCCTAGGCTGGGAATCTAACTGGCAAACCTTTTATTCGCAGGTGGGCACTCAACCACTGAGCCACACCAGCCAGGGCTCATTTCTTTTTATTGGCTTGACCAAAAAGTCCGTTTGTTTTTTCCCCATAAAATACAAGCCACGTTTTTCATTTTCACCAATAACTTTATTGATTTGGATATTTTGAGTATGTTGACTATCTCCTGTTATAGGCTTCTAGTGGGTAGAGGCCAGGGGTACTGCTAAACATCTTCCAGCCCTGGATGGTGTGGCTCAGTGAATTGAGTGCCAGCCTGTGAACCAAAGAGTCACCAGTTTGATTCTCACTGAGGGCACATGCCTGGGTTGCTGGCCATGTCCCCAGTAGGGGGTGCATGAGGGGCAACCACACACTGATGTTTCTCTCCCTCTCTTTCTCCCTTTCCCTCTCTCTAAAAATAAATAAATAAAATCTTTTAAGAAATAAACATCTTCCAATGCATAAGAGAGCCCCATATCAAAGAATTATTTGGCCAAAATGTCAGTAGTACTAAGAAACTTCTCAAACCACTTTTGACATGTTCGATCAGTCACAGCATCTTCTTTATATATTGCACAAATCTGGTTTGGGTTTTTTGGTTTTTTTTTTTTGGCATTTCAGTTGCGTTTTTACCTTTCTTGAAATAATAAAGCAAAATACACTGAAAATGTTGTGTATCTTTTTCCATCTCCAATATTTAAATAGCTCACAAAAATTCACCAGTTTTGATGTTTCTTTTAAATGCAAGCTGATATGACAGCTGTCACAGTACATTCTAACAAAATTGTTTTGAATGAAATTAAGACAACTAAGCACTACTAGAGCCATCATACAGAAAGAACTAAATGAACTTTTTGGCCAGTCCTATAGTACTGAGTAATATTAAGTTGTCTGTGTATACCTCACTTTATTTATCCATTCACCTATTGTAGGACATTTGCTTCCAAATTTTGGCAATTGTGAATAAAGCTGATTATAAACATCCATGTGCAGGTTTTTGGTGGACATAGTTTTCAGTTCCTTTGAGTAAATGCCAAGGAGAGTGATTGCTCGATTGTATGGTAAGAGTATGTTTAGTTTTGTAAGAAACCACCAAACTGTCTTCCGAAGTGGCTGTACCATTTTGCATTTCCACATTTGAAAGAATAAGCGTTCCTGTTGCTGCACCTCCCCTCCAGCATTTGGTGGTGTCAGTATTCTGGATTTTGGCTGTTCTTACAGGTATATGTTAATATTTCATTGTTGTTTTAATTTGTGTTTTTCTATTGACACGTGATGTGGAATACCTTTTCATATGCTTATTTGCCATCTCTTTATCTTCTTTGGTGAGGTATCTGTTCAAATCTTTTGACCATTTTTTAAAAAATCTGAATTGTTCAAGTACAGTTTTCTGCCTTTTACTCCCATCCCAGCCCACCCCCCAGCCCTCCCCACCTCCCTCCTGTTTCCACCCTCCCCCCTTGTTTTTGTCCATGTGTCCTTTATACTTGTTCCTGCAAATCTTTCCCCTTTTCCCCTGAAATTCCCTCCCCTCTCCCCTCTGGTCACTGTCATCCTGTTCTCTATTTCAGTGTCTTTGGTTATATTTTTAATTGGGTTGTTCATTTTCATATTGTTGAGTTTTAAGAATTCTTTGTATATTTTGGATAACAGTCCTCTATCAGATACGTCTTTTGCAGATAGTTACTCCCAGTCTATGGTTGATCTTTTCATTTTCTTGACAGTATCTTTCACAGAAAAAATGTTTAATTTTAATGAAATCTAGTTTATCAGTTCTTTCTTTCATGGATCATGCCTTTGATGTTTCATCTGAAAAGGTATTGCCATATACAAAATTATAAAGATTTTCTCCTATGTTATCTTCTGGGAATTTTATAGTTTTGTGTTTTACATTTAGGTCCATGATCCATTTTGAGTTTATTTTTGTGAAGGATATAAGATCTGAGTCTAAGTTCATTTGTTTGCATGTGGATATTCAGTTGTTCCAGTACCGTTTGTTGAAAAGACTATCTTTGCTCCATTACATTGCTTTTACTCCTTTGTCAAAAATCAGTCAACTCTTTTTATGTGGATCTATTTCTGGGTTCTCTGTTCCACTGATCTGTTTGTTTATTCTTTCAGTACCACACTGTCTTGATTACTGCAGCTTTATAGTAAGTCTGAAAGTCAGATAGCATCAGTCTTCCAACCTAGTTTCTTCTTCAGTATTGTACTGGCTACTCTGTGACTCAGATATTTTGGCCAATTAATTTATTGTGGCACCAATCCATTGGGTGATTTTTCTCTAGCCATGCCCAGTTGTCCAGTGTAATGTAGTTGGATTGATGCAGGGTTGTGATTTGCAAGGGTGGATGATAGAGAGGCAGTGGGGCAAGTGAGTTGAGGATATCTGTAAGAGAATGATTGAAGTGAGGGATGCTGTAATCCAAGCTGGGGAAGAAGGGTGAAGTCAAGAGTAGGTGAATAGCTTAAAAGTAGGGTCAAGGGGTTTTGCAGACAAAGAACAGGTGTAATGAATGAGAGTTGAATGGATATACTTATGGTCAAATAGTGTGATGTATGAATTTCACATTTCATAGGTGGTACAACTGCGAGTGTTGACTGTAGGGGTTGGTAGCTGAAATGGGAGTGGAGGCAGTAGTCTTCAAAGATGAGAAGGTCTAAGAGCTAAGAGGCCGGGATGTTGGACCTCTGTGTTGTTAGTGATGTCACGTGGAATGTTGGTAGGGGGTGGGTGGAGGGGAATCTGTGAGTAGATTCTTCAGTGAGCGAAGAGATAATGTGAGGGAGATGAGTAGGGAACAGTGAAGAGGAGTAGGAAGTGATATGTCTAGATGATCTTACACAAGGGTAGAGGAGAGATGATCTCGAAGTCTCACTGGAGAGTGAGGTGGGTGTGTACCCCCAGGCCAGGCCTGAGTTATAAGAGTCTAGGAGGATGTACAACTTCTTCTTGACAGGGCTCTACCTACCATAGTGCTTCTTCAATTTTTTTAATTTCCAGTCCATAATGGAGCAGTCCTTTTGTAAAATAAAATAGGAATTACCAGAAAAATGTCCTGAACAAAACAACTGTGCACAGTATAAGCCCTGATTTTTAGATTGAACAGACATAAAATTACTCAGCCAAATTGCCGTTAAAGTCTTTGGATGCTTACCTTCTTTCTGTACTTCCTTCACCACAGCACTAGTCCGCGGAGCGCACTTTGAGGGACACTGTTACAGAGAAAATGGTGGGAAGCTGCACTCAGTCAGACCAGGAAGGTGAAGAGAAGGGGCTTGTTGAAGGGGATGTGAAGATAGGAAGGGTTTGTTTACCAAGGAATGGGGTTGGTGGGGGTACAGCAGAAAAGTCAGGCAAGTTGATGAGTGGTAGATATTTGGGGTAGAGAAAGCACATAACTATATGGGATGAAAGTTCAAGAGAGAGATACTAGAGGGGTCCTTCTTGAGCAGTGCCCAAGGGTAACAGAAGTGTGAGAGAGAAATCATGTATCCCAGGGAAGTTAGTTAATGCTATAAGGTCTGGGGAATATATTTAAAGAAGGCTTAGGCAGGTGAATGATGAGCTCTAGATTGGGTGAAGAAATATTAGCTATTACTTACTGACTACTTACTGTGACCAGTCTCTGTGCTCACTGTGCTAGGCACTTTATATACATTATCTGAGTCCTGTAAAAAATAATCCAGCCATGTCATTGGTGATACCCCAGTTTATTGATATGCAGCAGGTTTACAGGCATTAGGATTAGCAGTCGAGAAAGTAGTGGGGTCCTAATCACAGGAAGTCAGTTTATGAACATGATCGTAGTTGAAACAGTTGGAGCTCTGCCCTGTTTTCCTTCTTCCTGCTACATGTGGCTGACCAAAAGAATTGTAGGACTTTGATCTTAGCCCAAGGTTATTTGGAGGACTGATGATGACTTCTTTGGTGATGGAGGGTTTAAGTTTGTGACATTTCCACCTCATATACATGGAAACTCAAAGTTTCAAAATTAAATATTTTTTAGATATTACAATGTGAAATAAGTAACGTATGTTCATTGTAGAAAATTTGAAAATACAGATAAGAGAAATGATTACTTGTAATCTTTCACTCAGAACCACTGTTGACTATAAAATACTCTTTTAGCCCTTTTCACTTCATAAAGTAAAACAGCTCAATAATGTTTAAATTTTTTATTATATGTTGAAATGATAATATTTTGGATGTGTTGATTAAATAAAGTATTATTAAAATTTCACCTGATTGTTTTTACCTTTTTAACGTGGCTCCTACATTTACAGTTACCAGTGTGACTCACATTATGTTTCTGTTGGACAGTACCATTCTAGAGTCTCTTTCAGCTTTGACCATTCTGAGTCTTTATGAATTTTAACTGTACATTTTTTAGCTCTGTCATAACTGTTTTAGATGAACCAGTGCGATCCAGTAGATCTTTTTGCATTGATGAAAATGTTTGATAATCTGCCCAATATGGTAGCCCCTAGCCACATGTGGCTGTTGAGCACTTGAATTGTAGCTAGTGTGATGGAGGAACATCTTTTAAAATTTTACTTAATTTGAATTAATTTAAATGTAAATAGTCATGTGTACTGGACAGCACAGTTCTAGGCCTTAGGAAAAATAAAATTTTAATAAACCTTGCTGGTTTTGTCTTTTCTAGTTGTGTGGGTGTCGAAGAGGAGAAGGCTGCCGACATTGACCTCTATCACTGCCCGAACTGTGAGGTCTTACATGGGCCCTCCATTAGTAAGTAGATCTTGGGGTTTGCAAGAGAAGGTGAGCAAGGGGAGAGACAAAGGAATCTTGGAAGGGGATTGCTTTTGTTGGGTGCTTCAGATTCATCTTCCTTGGAAAAGAGCAGAGGCCTGTGTAGGCCCTGTAGGACAGTAGCTGCCCCACTGGGAGGGCAGAGTGCAGAGCTGCTCCTCATCCCTTGCTAGGGATTCCTCAGAGGAAGCACCTATCCTCCCCAGGACCTTTCCTGAGTCTGTGAGGGCCTTGTTGACTCTGAGTGTTCCAAAGGGTTATTAGAGGGGAAGAGAACTGGGATCTGCTAAGGCCTTTGTTCTTAGAACCATAGCTCACAGCCATTATGACTCACGGTCTCATGTCTTTTCTGGCTTAGTGAAAAAACGTCGTGTGTCTTCGAAAGGGCATGATGCACACAAGGGGAAGCCAGTGAAAACTGGAAGCCCTACATTCATTCGAGAGCTCCGCAGTAGGACCTTCGACAGGTGAGTATCCGTATCCCAAGGGCCGGTGAACTCCAGGGCTCTGGGAAGCTGGGACCCTGTTTTCCCAGCTCTCCCACTGGCTGTCCCATTAGGTGCTTCCTCTATTTGGGGGTGTCTACAGGGCTCTGCGAGTTCCCTCTGGAGAGGGATCTTCTGTTTTAATCAGTTTCTGAGAAGCATTGCTAGCATTTCATTTGATGTACAGAGTACATTAATGTTTACTTATGGAAACTTTTGGTAGATTGGGAGGCAGTTTTGCCAAGTCAGGAGAGAATGTTTACATTCACTCAAGGATTGCTACAACTAGAAGGAGTCTTAAAGATCTGAAACTTTACTTCTCTCTTTGTAAAGAAGAGTCTCTTTTAAAAAATAAAGAAAAAATTTGAGTGATCATGTCTTTCTTTTGCAATCAGGAAAAAGAGTTCTTTTTTAAAAAATTAAGATGGGCTTATTGAAAATAAATTACATCAATTGAGCAAAAATAATGAGTTAGAAAAATTAATGAATGAAGTATTCTCTTTTGCCTAGTTTTTAATTCATTTGATTATTTTCAGCTTTCCTGTAATTGAACTGTTGTTTAGAATCATAACTGTTTCTTCAATTTCATATTTTTTGTTTTATTTTCTTAAAGGCAGTGAGTCTCTACCTCAGACTCCTCATATCTCTTCTCTAAAGTCAACCAATTTCTTGTGCATTCTTTCAGAAGTAGTTTTTGCTTACACAAGTGTGTGCGTTTGTGTGTATTCCTCTTTTAAAATAATACGAACAGAAACACTATATTGCTCTGCGTGTTGCTTTTTTAACCTACAGTTATAGATCTTGAAGATCAGTTCATAGCTACACATGCGCGTTCTTCATTCTTTTTCATGGATGTTTACAATTCCCTTGTATGGATATATGACTTATTTGACCAATCCTTTATTGATGAACATTTAAATTAATTCTAGCCTTTGCTGTTAGAGAATAATACTGCAGTGAATGACTTTATTCTTAAGTTTTTGCTTATGTGGATAAATTTATGTGTAGATTTACTTGCCTAGAAGTGAAATTGCTCAGTCAAAGAGTATGTGCTTTCAAAATTTTTATAAATATTGCCAAATTATTTCCAAAGTGGTTCTATCATTTTACACCCCACTAGATAATGTATGAGAGTGTAATTCCCTATATCCTGGCTAGCACTGTTTATTATACAGCTTTTTTTTTGCCTTTCTGATAAGATTAAAAAAATGAAAATGAAATGTTTCCACTTGATTTCTTTAATTATGAAAGAGGTATGTATATGTTTGTTCATTTGTAAATCATCCTTACTCCTTTCTCTGTTACTGCCTGCTTATGTTATTTGCCTATTTTTCTCTTGGGTCGCTGCTTATTTCTTATTGATTTATTATAGCTTTCCTCGCAGACATTAAATTTCCCTTTAATTTTTATGTAGTTAAATTTATTTTTACTATTTTTAGTGACTACTGGGTCTTGTCTCCCCCACGTTTTTTTCTACTACTCTGTGGCTTTATTTTTTCCAGTTTAATCTTTGATCTGTTTGGAGCTGTATAAAGAGTGCAATAGACAGCATGATATTTTTCCAGATGTTTGTCCCAAACAACTTATCAAGTAGTCCATCTTTTGTCCAGCATGATAAAAAAAAAAACACTCATTTTTCCAGTTAAGTATGTGTGTTGAGAAAGTGATTGTAAAATTGTTTTCATTTTTTTATCAGTCTTTTCTCTTTATTTGCCAATATTTTTTTAAAGATTTTATTTATTTATTTTGGAGAGAGGATAAAGGAAGGAGAAAGGGAGAAACATCAACATGCAGGAGAAACATCAGTTGGTTGCCTCTTGTGCACCCCCCTACTGGGGAAACCTGGCCCACAACCCAGGCATGTACCCTGACCAGGAATTGAACTGACAACCTTTGGGTTCACAGGCCAGCACTCAATCCACTGAGCCACACCAGCCAGGGCTATTTGCCAATGTTTTAAATTGGATACTGCTGCTCTGAGTTATAGTAAGTCAGCTAAACTTGTCAGATACGTCTTTTTTTCCTGGGCAGGTTGTTGACTGATTTATTCCTTTGTCATCCAGAGAAGAGGACCCTATTGACAGGATATCTTAGGTTAAGCTTCCCACTTCTGCCAGTGACCTGGCTTCTTGCCTTGGATAGGTCTTTTCTTCCCTGTCACGTGAAGTTTATGCCTGCCCACCTCAGGAAGATCCCACACCTTGGGTGAGTGGTAGCATCCAGTGAGACCTTCAGTTGCAGGGCCTCTGGGGCTCAGTGTTTCTCTCATGTGGCCCACAGCTCAGATGAAGTGATTCTGAAGCCTACTGGAAGTCAACTGACTGTGGAATTTCTGGAAGAGAATAGCTTCAGTGTGCCCATCCTAGTCTTGAAGAAGGATGGATTGGGCATGACGCTACCCTCACCATCATTCACTGTGAGGGATGTGGAACACTATGTTGGTAAGCAACACAGACCCTCCTAACTGTGGTATTTCTCATCAGGACCTGTGACCCTTCCCCTCAGTCTGCTTTTTGCATTTCTTTTCTAGCCATCTTGGGAATCTGATGTGAAGTGCTTGGCAAAGTTAGAACCAAAATCCTGTTGTCTTCATTCTTTTCTTCCTAACAGAACACAAAACCCCAGACTGAGCCTCATTTTTTACTTGGGGAATTTTAGATATTGTGGTGGTCTCTCTGTCTTCTCTTGATATAAGAAAGCCTTTGACTTTTGTCCTCACATTCCATTTGTCTTTTAAGCATCAGTTTTGGGGGCTAGAAGGAGAAAAAGTGAGGAATTAGAGTCCAGACAAATGGATCATACTATGCGAGAGGCTGTGTGTTATGTAGTGCTGTTGCCCTAGCAGTTCTGGACCAGCACATATGTCTAAGGAAAGTGTGAGGAATTCTTACACCCACCTCTCAAATATGCACATCAAAATACACTGTTCAATGAGAGAGGTTTTGAGTGTAAGGCCATTCTAGGGACTGGTAAGGGATGAGATACTCTTCCCTGGTCTCTGAGACCACTTGGTACAGAACCCATCTCTTTACTCCAGGTTCTGACAAAGAGATTGATGTGATTGATGTGGCCCGCCAGGCTGACTGCAAGATGAAGCTCGGTGATTTTGTGAAATATTATTACAGTGGGAAGAGGGAGAAAGTCCTCAATGTCATTAGTTTGGAGTTCTCTGATACCAGGTAGGAGGGCAGGGGTGAGTAAAAAAGCCTGACAAATACCTGCAACTTGTGATGATATATGTAGTATGTATTGGTTTTCCCTTCCTGCTGGTGGTTTCTTTGGGATGGGAAGCTGGTTTATATTTTTCTAGGGTAGATGCTCACATTGTAATGACTAAATCATATTTCTCCTTTACAGTTTCTAGCATTGGATAGATTATATAATAGCTGTTTCAATTAATTTTTATCTCCTTCAAGACTAGGACAGCTTTCTTAGACCTTCTGATATTTAGAATGTGGCACAGTTGCTTGTTTAACTCCCAGGATAGGTCCTCTGTCCCTGGAAATAGATTGACTAAAATTACCCCCAAGTAGCTTCTTTGAGGATAAGGTTTCTTAGATTTGAAAAAGAAGAAAAAAAGCTTATGACCATTACATGATTCTATCTGGACTCATGTGCTCAATAGATATATGTAGTCTTCTCTGTGCTCAGAACTGTGGGAGAGCCCCCCAAAATCATAACATATCCTTTGCACTTAGGAAACTTACTGTCTTGATTGTTTACCTCTTTAACTTTTAATTTTGACATAATTATAGATTCACAGAGAGTTGCAAAATAATGTACAAGGAGGCCCTGTGTATCCTTCAGCCAGCTTCCCTCAATGGCAACATCTTACAATAACTATAGTATAATATTGAACCCTTGCTATTGGTTTTAACATGCAAAGTTACCCTGAAGGTGTTTAAAAAAACCTGTGTGTGTTTGTACCTCACTTCATCTTGAAAGACTATTTCAAGCAGCTTATCAAGTTGCAGAGAGGGAGAAAAAAGAGAAAATTGGAATAAAAGGAAAATGAAAGTGTTGGGTGATCTGTACATACAATGCGTGTGTAAATGTCTTGATAGTTGGCGAAGGATTGTAGAGTTTTCACTGTAGTTGCTGAAGGTCAGAACAAAGAAGGGAATGCAATATTATAAGATTTGTGGTTTCACATATGATAAAAACAACCAGATGTTTGGGAGAAACATTTCTTTACCTGGAACTGAGCCCAGAAAAGTTTCTCTAATGTTTCCTCATAGAGAAGACACTATGAGGTGGGAACAATACAATTAACTGTTATAAACCTAGTACCAAGTAAGTGGGTCTGGGTTGGGGGAGTATGAACATTATAGTAGAGGAAATGATTGCCTTTGACTGGGGAAGGCTATGGAGCTGGGACTTCTAGAGCTGATTGGAATAAGGATGTTGACCAGACTTACAGAAATAAGTGTCCTATGTACCACTGGGGATTCTGTGGAGAGAACATCTTTGTCTTACCTGACTCTCACTAGGACAGGGGGCGTTTTATTCAGTCTTCAACTTCAATTCCTAATCAGCTGACATCTGCTCTCCCTTCCTTCCTTGCTAGGCTTTCTAACCTTGTGGAGACACCCAAGATTGTTCGGAAGCTCTCATGGGTGGAGAACTTGTGGCCAGAGGAGTGTATCTTTGAGAGGCCCAATGTGCAGAAGTACTGCCTCATGAGTGTGCGGGATAGCTATACAGACTTTCACATTGACTTTGGTGGCACCTCCGTCTGGTACCATGTGCTCAAGGTAGGAATGGATATGGCTTCTGGAGGCAGTCAGGCCTAGGACCATCCTGTTTGTTTCAGGTGAAGATTTTATTAATTTTTAAAAAGATTTTATTTATTTATTTTTAGAGAAAGGGGAAGGGAGGGAGAATAAGAAGGAGAGAGACATCAATGTGTGGTTGCCTCTCCCATGTCTGCAACTGGGGACCTGGCCAACAACCCAGGCATGTGCCCTGACTGGGAATCGAACCAGCGACCCTTTGGTTCACAGTCCAGCACTCAATCCTGTGAGCTACACCGGCCAGGGCAAACTATTATCTCTTAATTGAACCAAAATATAATATACTCCTACCATACTATGTATGGAAACATCCATATTTACTGTACAAATTCCTGGTAACTTGAGAAACTTCCCTTCTCCCCAACTTTATTGGGTGTAATTTATGTACCATAAGATTAATGAATGTTCTAAGTGTATAGTTTGATGAATTTTGACACTGGTGTATAGTTGTATGTTCCGTCACTATCAAGATAGAGCATGTATCAGAAAGGTTTTTTTTTTTTAATGTTTTGTTTTATTTTTGCTTAGAGAGAGGGTAAGGGAGGGAGAAAGAGAGGGAGGGAAACATTGATGTGAGAGAGAAACATCGATTGGTTGCCTCTATATACACCCCAACCAGGGGACTGAACCTGTAACCCAGGCATATGCTCTTACCAGGAATCAAACCAGGGACCCTTTGGTTTGTGGGATGATGCCCAGCTGACTGAACCACTGAACCACTCCAGCCAGGGCTGAAAAGGTTTTTTTTTTTTTTTAATGTCAACTTTTCTATGTACAGTTTCCCTTTTAGTTGTTGTTACAGTTTTGTAATTAGCATATCAATTGCTAATAACTATAAGGGATTTTCGAGGTCTGGAAAAAAATTTCTTAAGTAATTTTGATTGTTTTCCACCACAGGTCATACTATTTAGTTTTCTTATCAGAAATGTCAAGGAAGGAGCAGAAAACAGATATGGCTCTTGTCCAAATGATCACCAATCCTGAACTAGTTGTTTCCATTGGTTTCTCATGAAAACATTGGAGCATTTAAAAAAAAGTGCTATTATGCAGATGTTAGATTTAACTTTTTATTTTTTATAGAAGAATTACAAAAGTAATAGGAAGAATTTCTGTGTGTCCTTCACTCAGTTTCTCCAAATGTTACTGTTTTATTACATTATTTCTGTCTCTAAAACAAACATAATAAAATAGATTTATATATATTTTTATGAAACATTTAAGAGTGATTGTAGATGTGTCCCTTTATCTCATGATAATTCAGTATGTATTTCTTAAACAAAGGGAAATTACAGTATAGTTAACAAAATCAGTAAATTAATATTGACGTAATACTATTATTTAACCTACAGATCTGATTCAGATTTCTCTAATTGTCCAATAGATAATTTCTACTGTTGTTGTTTTTCTGCATTGAAATTTATCATGAAATACTAAAGCAGTCAGGCTGTGGGATGGGGATATTTTTGTGCTAGTGGATTTTTGTGTCTTTTCTGCCAAATTATCTATCTGGTGATTATCCAGGCAAAATATAATTAGGAAATAAAATGTTCTTTTAACAGATAATCACCTAACTTAAAATCTTTCAGAAGTCCTTGGGCGATTACTGAACTTTTAAACTTTTATTAGCTTTGATTGCAGGTGTAAGAAGGAATACTCTCTGTAAATGGCATTTAGGCAAATTCAATTTTCTTCTCATCAGTAATGTGGCCTTAAATTCTCTTAAGGCTGGTAGTATTGATCTTTTCATCTATAGAGGCCATTTTTCATTTGGCATTGCATCAAAAACAGGAGCCTTCGGTGTACATTTGTGCTAAGTTGAACAATTTTGTTTGAAATACCCTTTCTAAATTATTTTTGTCATTTTTATAGAAGCTTAAAAGTGAAAAAGCACCTTTCGAAGTTTTCCAAATCCACATAGAAATGTTCTTGGATGGGTTTGGGGAAAAATTCTGGCATACAACATGGTCTTGGGGCATGGGAGAGAGAATATCCTTTTGGATATCCCCCTGGAGACCTTCCTGGAAAGTCTGGTGTTTTAGGCATTTCAACCTCTTTTTGTTTCAGGGTGAGAAGATCTTTTACCTAATCCGCCCAACTAATGCCAACCTGACTCTCTTTGAGTGCTGGAGCAGCTCTTCTAACCAGGATGAGATGTTCTTTGGGGACCAGGTGGACAAGTGCTACAAGTGTTCTGTGAAGCAAGGACAGACACTTTTCATTCCTACAGGTCTTCCCCGGGCCCCTCTGGGAGCGTTTCAGGAGGGTGGGAAGAGGAAGAAAGCTTGTGGCACCAGACCCAGCCCCCTCCCATAATGTGTTGATCTGATTATGTGGGTTATCCCTTTCTTATCAGCTGAAGGCTCAGAACTGAACCTCAAGAAAATTCACATGGTGGCTAGTGGGCAGCGTGGTCACTTGGGAAGGTTACTGGTAGGGAGGCCCCGGAGGAGGCTGATAGACTGCTTTGCACTTAGCTGATGGCTGCTTGGTGGATAGATAGAGAATAGAACTCTAAGCCCTGTGACTATAGGGATAGTGATTGGGGGGCTGGCTTTGTAGGCTGGGGTGAGGGTGTGTCTTTTTCCCCTAAACAATACATGCGTAGGCTTCACCCCTAGAATTCTGATTTTGTAGGTCTTGGGTGGGATCTGAGTGTGTGTATTTTGAAAAAGCCATCCCAGTTGCCTCAATTTGGGAAAAGTTGACATATTTACTATGTTTAGTCTTCCATTACCACAGTAAGTCCATTTATTTAGATTTTTCTTGATTTTTTAATTTCTTGTTTTTAGAATTAGTATTAAATTTTCTCGAACCATTTGGTAGAATTCTCTAGTGCATTCTCATGAACCTAGAGATTTCTTTTGGGGGGAAGTTTTTAATTAGCATTCAATTTGCTTAAACTTTATTCGGCTATTCAAATTATTTCATAATGGGAGAGTTGTGATAGTCTGTGCTTCTAAGGAATTGGTCCACTTTATCTAAGTTGTGAAATTTATGTGTGTAGAGTTGTTCATAGTATTTCTTTATTATCCTTTTGATGCCTTCCAATTCTCTAGTGAGATCTTCTGTTTCATCCCTGGTATTAGTTATTTGTGCCTTCTCTTTTATTCTGTGTAAATATTGATAAAGATTCATCAATTTTATTGAACTTTTTAAAGAAAACTTGTTTCATTGATTTTCTCTGTTGTCTTTCTGTTTTCATTTTCATTGATTTCTGCTTTTATCTTTGTTTTTTCTTCCTTCTATTTGATTTTGATTTATTTTGCTCTCCTTTTTCCAGTCTTGAGACAGGAGCTTGGATAATCGATCTTAGACTTTCCCTGTTTTCTAATGTAAGCTTTTAGTGCTATAAATTCCACCCCTCACTGATTTTCCTGTGTCACATATTTTGATACGTTGTATTTTCATTTTCATTTAGTTAAATATACTTTTTTTAAAAAATGAGACATAATTCACATGTCATAAAACTTAACCATGTTTAAGGGTACAGTTCAGTTTTAAAAAAAAATATTTACAGGGTTATGCAACCATCACTGCTATGTAGTTTTCATCACATTAGAAAGTCCTTCCCTATTGGTCCCTCCCACTAGTCCCTGTCAACCACTTTTGTACTGTGTATGTATTTGCCTATTCTGAGTATTTCATGTAAATGGAGTCCTGCAATAGGTGATCTTTTGTATCTGGCTTTTTTCACTCAGCATGCTATTTCCTTTTCTTTTTTTTTTTTCTTTTTAAATTATTTATTTTTAGAGAGAGGGGAAGGAGGTAGAAACAGCGAGAAACATTGTTTTCTCAGTTGCTTCTTGCCCTCCCCCAACTGGGAACCTGGCCTGCAACCTAGGAATGTGCCCAGATTGGGAATTGAACCAGCGGCCTTTCCATTTGCGGGCTGATGCCCAACCCACTGAGCCACACCAGTCAGGGCTCAGCATATGGTTCTCAAGGTTCATTCATGTTACATAGCACATATCAGTACTTCAGTCTTTAAATGGATGAATAAGAGTCCACTGTGTGGATATACCCCATTTTGTTTATTCATTCATCCTTTTATAGTTCTTTGGATTGTCTTTACTTTTTGGCTATTATAAATAATGCTGCTGTGAACATTCATGTACAAGTTACTACATTAACATATTTTCAGTTCTTTTGGGTACCGTATTTTTCAGACTATAAGATGCACTGTTTTCCCCCCACCCCCACCAAATTTGGGAGGAATAATGGTTGTTAATGCTGCCGTTGAGTTCTATTTACATTGGCGAAATATTATTTTATTTATGTTATTAAATATTTTACCACATTTTTTACTTCAAAAATTTTTTATTTTTCTCCTCTAAAACCTAGGTGTGTATTATGGTCTGAAAAATACAGTATATACCTGGGAGAGGGTTTGCCATGGTAGCTCTATGTTTCACTCCTTGAGGAACTGCCAAACACTTTTCTAAAGCAGCTGCATTATTTTGCATTCCAGCCAGCGATTTATGAGGGTTTCAATTTTTCCACATCCTCCCAACACTTGTCCTTGTCTGTCTTTATGATTATAGACTTTCTAGTGGGTGTGAAGTGGTATGTCCTTGAGATTTTAATTTGTGTTTCCCTAATAACTATTGATGCTGAGCATCTTTCCATGTGCTTATTAGACATTTGTATATATATTTTTTGAGAAATGTCTATTCAAAAGCTTTGCCCAGTCTTTTGGTAATCTGTCTTTTTATTTATAAATATTCTTTATGTATTTTGGAAGTTAGACTTTTATCAGATATATGATTTGCAAATATTTTTTCTCATTCTTATTGTTGTCTTTTCATTTTGTTGATAATTGTTCTTAACATTGGTCAAGAGTCCAGTTTATCTATTTTTGGGGGGTTTTTTTGCTTGTGCTTTTGGTGTCAGATCTAAGAGAGCATTGCCTAATTCGGACTCATGAAGATTTATACCTGTTTTCTTCTGAGAGTTTTATAATTTTAGTTCTTCAGATCTTTCATCCATTTCAAGTTAATTTTTGTATATGATATGAGGCAAGTTTCCAATTTCATTCTGTGGTATGTGGATGTCCAGTTGTTCCAGAACCCCTTGAAAAGACTGTTCTTTCCCTATTGAATTATCTTGATATCTTTGTAAAAAAAATCAAATAACCATAGGTACATTAGTTTATTTCTGGACTTTGAATTCTATTCCATTGTTCTATATGTCTATCCTCATGACAGTATCACAGTGTCTCAATTACTGTACCTTTTCAGTAAGTTTTGAAATCAGGAAGTGTTGGCCCTCCAACTTTGCTTTTTTTGTCAATATTATTATTGCTATTCTGGACGCTTTGAATATCTATATGAATTATAGCTTCAGTTTTTGTATAGCCTTCTTAGTAGTTACTCTAGTATTATTTTATATCTATCTGTCTTATCACAGTCTACAGCTATTGCCATTTTAATTGACATTTAACCAGCTGGAGGCAAGAGTTGAAACCTTACCTCTGATCACATCCCTTTAACCTTCCCATTTATAATGTATTTGTCTTAAATATGTCCTCTGTATATATTGAAAACCACATAGCACAGTGTTTTTAATTTTTGTTTCAACTGTCAAACATAATTTGGAATACCCAAAAGAAGGAAAGTCTGTTCTATTTACCTATATTTTTCACTCTATTTTTCTTCCTTCCTTCCTGGTATTGTAAGATGCCTTCTTTCATCATTTCCTCTCTGTTTATAGTCAGGGTAGGTCTGCTGACAACAGATTCTCTTAGTTTTTCTTTATCTGTTAATGTCATGATTTTCCTTTCATTCCTGAAGGATATTTTTGCTGGCTCTAGAATTCTCGGTTGATAGTACTTTACTTTTAGTGCTTAAAGAATGTTGTGCTGCTTCCTTCTGGCCTCCGTGGTTTCTGATGAGATTTCAACTGTCATTTAACTGTTATTCAAGTTGTTTTACCCCCATGAGGGTCATTTCTTGATACTTCCTACTTTTTAAAAAGTTTTCAGCAATGTATGACATGGATTTCTTTGAGTTTATACTATATGTATTCACTGAGTTTCTTTCTTTTTCAAAAAATTATTTTATTGCTGTTTAATTACAGTTGTCTGTCCCCCCACCTCTTCCCCCCACCCCAGCCAAACCCACCTCCCTCCCTTGCTTCCACGCTCCCTCTTGGTTTTGTCCAAGTGTCCTTTATAGTAGTTCCTGAGAACCCTTTCCCCCATTGTCCCCTCCCCACTCCCCTCTGGTTATTGTTAGAATGTTCTTAATTTCAGTGTCTCTGGTATGGAATTTCCTCACAAAACTAAAAATAGAACTGCCTTTTGACCCAGCAATTCCACTGCTGGTGTTATATCCTAAGAGCCCTGAAACACCAATCCACAAGAACCTGTGCACCCCAATGTTCATAGCAGCACAATTTACAATAGCCAAATGCTGGAAGTAACCTAAGTGTCCTGATTCATTCAGGAAGTAACCTAAGTATCCTGATTCATTCAGGATGAATGAATCAAACTGTGGTGCATTTACACAATGGAGTACTAGGCAGCAGAGAGAAAGAAGGAGCCTCCTACCCTTTGTGACAGCATGGATGGATCTGGAAAGCATTATCTAAGTGAAATACACCAGGCAGTGAAAGACAAATATCATATGATCTCACCTTTAACTGGAACATAATCAACAAAAGAAGAAAGCAAACAAAATATAATCACTGAGTTTCTTGAATGAATAGGTTTATATCTTTTGCCATATTTCTTTAAATACCTTTTCAAACCAACACTCTAACTTCTATTCTTCTGGGTCTCTGATTATATGAATGTTACATATTTTGTTGTAGTCTGAGGTCCCTGAGTTTACCTTTTTGTCAGTCTGTTTCCTTTCTCTTGTTCATATTAGGTACTATCTTCAAGGTCTCTGATTCTTTTCTCATTTGTCTCCATTCTGCTGTTGAGCCCTTTGCTTGCTTTATTTATTTCATATATACTATTTTTCAGTTCCAATATTTCCATGTTTCTTGTTTATATCTTCTTTCCATTTCTTTTTTGTTTGTTTTAAGCATGTTGTAATTGTTCATTGAAGCAGTTTTATATATCAACATCATACTGATTTGCTTTCATTGGTTTTGTAGAATGTTTACTATATAGTGAGGCAAGTCACCCCCACTGTCCCTATATCCATCTGCTTTTCTCTTTTATAGTTTTCTATTCCCAGGCATAATGCTTTTTCTACACTGAGCACTTGGTAACTGATTGGTGCATTGAGTTTCCCTATTAGAGATTTGAGTTGGATTAATTTTCATCTTGGGAGAAATTTTCACAAATTGGTGCAATCTACTTAGTTCCATAAGAGTTGAGTGTCTGCTGTCTGCCCCAGCATTCGGCTCAGTGCTACAGACAAACATTCAGTAGACCATTTCAGCATAATATTCTCATAGCCATAAGAGAGGTATTCACCAGAAGTTTTGGGAGCACAGAGAACACTTAGTCTAGCCAGTGGTTTGTTAACATCTCAGAAGAGTGATACCTGAAGGGTAAGTAGGGATTGACTAAGGAAAGAAAGGCAGGAAAGACATCTTAGACATAGGGAAAGGCATAAGGAAACAAAGCAAGGCCGTGCGCTATAGTTATGGATACTGGGCCCTAAAGATCAAGGGCTGGGAGCAGATGAAGTTGAAAAGGTAGGCACACTGAACTTAACCCTAGAAGTGACTAGAGACCATTGAAAGTTTGTTTTATTTAATTTTTAATGAATATTTCAAATGTACCAGAAGATACGAAGAATAATAGAATGATTTTTGTGTGTTTCTAACTTAACTAAAATATAAATCATTACCAATATATTTGCAGCCTTCTGTATACATTTCCCCAGTTACATTACCATTTTTCCTTCCCAGAGATAGCCATTGTCCTGAAGTTGCTAATGACCATTCTTATGAATTTTGATCTCTTTATTATATAGGGAGCCTCGTTAAGCAATATATCATATTGTTTTACATATTTTTTAATATTATAGAAATGGAATCATCATATTTGAGATATATTCTTCTCAACTTGTTTTTTTTCCCCTGAATATTGTGATTGCGAGATCCATGTTGAATCATATAGCTGAAGTTTGTGCATTTTACTTGCTTCCCTGTGTTCCATTGTATGAGTAGAGGGCTGTTTATTAATTCTTCTGTAGGGGGACATTTCACTGAAGAGTTTTGAGCAGGGGGTGGCATGGATGGATTTGTAGTTTAGATCTGTCACTTTGCTTTGGGACGTGAAAGGTAGACTTCAGAGATTGCGATTGGTGTAGAGCAGTGGTTTGCCAACACTTTGGGCTCAGGACCGCTTTATATTCTTAAATATTATTGAGGACCCTAAAGAACTTTTACTTTTTGGTTTATATTAATATTTACTATGTTATAAATTAAACAGAAAATTTGGTTTTTTATAAAGCATTTTTTAAATTTTATTTTAATGATTGTTCAAATACAGTTTTCTCCCCTTTACTCCCAATCAAGCCCACCCACCCCTTAAACAGAAAATTTAAAAATATTTCTTAATCATTGAGAAATAACAGTAATAAGCCCATTACATATTAGTATAACAATTTTTATGAAAAATAACTATTTTCAATCCAAAAAAATTTAGTGAGAAGATTGATATTTACATTTTTGCAAATATTTTAAATGTTTACAAAAACATTTAAACAACTGGATCCTCAAATCTGCTTCTGTGCATTGTCATATCATGTCATATGCCCTCTGGAAAACTCCACTGTACACTTGTGGGAGAGTGAGGATGAAGAAGACAGGTCACACTTTAGTCTTACCAGGAGCATAGTTCTGGCCTTGGGTATACTCAGGGTCTCACAGACCCCCAGGGTTCCCTGGGGCACCCCTAAAACTGCCGGTGCGGAGGAGCCAGTGGAGAAGCTGTTGAAAGTAGCCTGGTGGGAGAGAGTGAGCGTCTAACCGCAGCGTTGGGAGGGCGGATGGGTGGGGAAGGGGAGGTGAATATGGGAGGGATTTGGGGAGAAAAATCAGAAGGTTCCGGAAGGTGGTACAGGGGAAGGACAAGGGGAACAGAGTTCTGACCTAGGAGCGCGCTTCACAACCGGCCTGCGGGGCGGACACCAGCTGGGAGTGGCGGACTTTGAATCCAGATCTGTCCCGCACAGTACTTGTTTCATCTAGGGCAGAGGGAGAAGGGGTAGTTATGGCAAGGAGGTGATGCCCTTCTTAGAGACAAGAGAGGATGGGTGAGACAACAAAGATTTTGAAGTGGTGAGGAGGGAAGTAGGAGTTTATTAACCCCGTAGATGGTTCCAGTTCAGGATTATGATGATGGTAGACTTTGCCAGGATGGGTATTGGGAGAATGGAGGGATCTAAAATGTTCTGAATCAGAGGAACTTAGAATGTTCTGAGTTATTGCCACGCTGACTGCTAGAGCTGAGTTGTGTCTGAGCTGAGTGGGTAGTGGAGATGTCTTCCGGCTCTGATTTTGC
Source organism: Tonatia bakeri (assembly GCA_004024845.1). NCBI lineage: Eukaryota > Metazoa > Chordata > Mammalia > Chiroptera > Phyllostomidae > Tonatia > Tonatia bakeri. The sequence continues at coordinate 60,599 of PVIA01007329.1, read as the reverse complement.
TCTGCTGCATGGCAGGATGGATCCATGCTGTGCTGACCCCTGTGGACTGCCTTGCTTTTGGAGGAAACTTCTTACACAGCCTTAACATCGAAATGCAGCTCAAGTGAGTCCTGAGGCTATGGTGACCCCCAAGTTGGCCATTCCCAATTGCTAGAGTCCTTGGGTTCTCTGGTACAGTGTAGAGTGCAGCATCGAAGGAGACCAGATGATCAGAAAGGAATGGATACCAGTTCCTGGTGCTGTTCAGTATGAGGATGAATACTTCTTCCTCACTTAGTAGTTATGTGACTTTGGGCATGTCACATAACCTGTGAGCCCAAGTTTTGGAACCCATAAAGCAGGGTCTTACAGGGTAGTTGTGAGGATTAGAGATAATGGATACAAAGCATTCAGAACAATAGCTGATACATAGTAGGTGCTCAATAAAGGGGATCCTAATCATTGTTGTTTTGCCTACTTCCTCCAGAGCTTATGAGATTGAAAAGCGGCTGAGCACAGCAGACCTCTTCAAGTTCCCCAACTTTGAGACCATCTGTTGGTATGTGGGAAAGCACATCCTGGACATCTTTCGCGGTATGAACCTCATTGCCAACTCTCCTTTTCACCTTGATCCTTGAGCGTGTGTGTGTGTGTCTGCATGTAACCATCACCTCAATCAAGATACAATACTGTTCCATTGCCACAAAGATCTTCCTGGTTCTACCCACTCTGTTCCTCTGTACTGTCCATAACTTCTGGAAACCACTGATCTGTTTTCCATCTCTATAATTTTGTTATTTCAAGAATGCTATAAAACTGGATTCATACAGTATGTCATCTTTTGTGATTGGCTTTTTTACTAAGCATGATTAAAAAAAGTAGGTTAAAGCATGGATTTAACTTTTTGAAAATATTTTATTTTTAGAGAAAGGGGAAGGGAGGGAGAAAGAGAAGGAGAGAAACATCAGTAGGCTGCCCTTCATACACCCTCAGCCAGGGACCTGGCTGGTAACCCAGGCATGTGCTCTGACTGGGATTTGAACCAATGACCTTTCAGTTTGCTGGATGACGTTCAACCCACTGAGCTATATCAGTCAGGGCTGGATTTAACTTTTTTATTTAGCAAAGGTGACTAAGAAAATTGGATAATGGTGAAATTATCCCTATTTCCTACCAGTTAAGGTAAGAAACTAAGTCTGAAGTCTCAGTTTCCTGAGAAACACTGCTTCCCATTGGGACAAGGCCCAGTCCTGATCATTGTGGCATCATTGTGTTGGTTCTGGGTATCCGCCCAGTGGGAGCTCACCTGCTGGGTTTCCTCTTACCCGTTCTGCTCTGAAATGGAGTGGCTCCCTTGATCAGACCTGAGATTCTTCAAGGTGACTTGACCAGGAGGAATCAGTATCTCAGAGTTATAAAGAACCTCAGAGACAAGTTTCCTACCTAATACCTCAAGACCCTATTCTGCCACCTAGATGGACTGTCACTTAAGTTTTCAGTTGGAGGGTAGATGACTAAACTGTTTATGACTTGTTCTGAACAGCTCGGTTCAGTAGAAAATTCTTTATTGAGCCTAAATCTGGCTGTTTGTCATACCTTCCTCCTGAAGTAACTCAGAACAAGCGCATCAATGGCCCTTCAGATCTGTGTAGATGGCAGTCATGGTCCTCCCGAGTGTTGCATTTTGAAACCCAAGTGTGGTGAGAGAAACACAGGCCTTGGAGTCAGACAGACATGAATTCAGCATTGACTTTGATACTTTACCAAGTATATGCCCTTGGTCAAGTCTTTTTGCCTGTCTGAGCCTCAGTGTCCTGAGCTATAAAATGAAAATAGTGGTACTTGCCACACAGGGTGGGGTATAAAGATGTCAAATGCCTGACATGTAGTAGGTACTCATTAAATGAACACTATTATAAGAATGAGATCTAGAGTTGTGTTTAGAACCTTGAGCATTTTCTCTGGTTGCCTGAAAAAAGTAATAAGCCTTTCACTTTCCTACGTGGCTTTGTTCACACTTTGCCTTCCTCTTCTACCCTTTAGGTTTACGAGAGAACAGGAGACACCCTGCCTCCTACCTGGTCCATGGTGGCAAAGCCCTGAACTTGGCCTTTAGAGCCTGGACAAGGAAAGAAGTAAGTATACATATTTCTCTGCCTCCTCCAGAGTTGTGCCCTCCGTAGGGACTGGCCTTGTGTAGACGCTTTGGAAAGGCGGAAAAGACCAGGGAGGCTTGCAGGCTCCTGGTGCTAGAGTAGAGGACCGGGCTAGGGCTCTTTGGATTATGTTATCAAATGTTTCTTTCTGGTTATAAGAAAGCAATACATGCTTACTCGAGAGAATTAGAAAAATACCGAAGACTATAAAGAAGGAAAAATACAACCTGTAATTTTGATACTCAGAGGGAATTAACATGAACATTTGGGTATATTTTCTTCTGATCTTTCTTATGTGCACTTAAAAAAATGTAATTGCTGTCACCCTGTACATACAATTTTGTATTTGAATTGATTGGCTTATTTTAATTTTCCTGTGTCACTGAAGTTCTCTGTAAACATTTAAGTTATAGGATGCTCTTTTTCAGGAATGTGCCATCCTTACTTAACCACTTGTTTATTGTTGCTTCCTTTTTTTTATTCATTTATTTGGGGGATAGTTAGTAGAAAATGGTGCAATGGGTATTAGTGTTTGTCCTTTATCTCTTGATTGCTTCTTCAGGATAGATTGCTAGAAGAACAATTACTGCCTCAAAGTATATGAAAAAAAAAAAAAAAAGACTCTTGATGCATATTGCCAAAATGGCTCTTCAGGGATATATCAGTATCCATCTATCCAGTTGACTACTAAACAGCTATAAAAGAGATTAAGACAGCTCTCTGTGTACTGATTTGGGAAGATCTCCAGAATCTGTCAAACAGAGGTGTAGAATCCTGTGTATAGTGTAGTACCTTATATACTACAATTATATTTGTATGTGCCTGTATTTGCCTGAAGACACAATCTGGAAGGATGCAGAAGAAACTAATAAAATTAACATATGGGGGTGGCCTAATGGAGCTGATGGCCTAATGGGGCTGATGAGGCTTTTCAGTATATATCTTTATATATTGTTTGATTTTTGAATTATGTGACTGGATTGTTTTACTAAAAATGTTGACTTTTTAAAAAGCAATTTTAAGAAATGCAAAAAATAGAAGACATATCAACATATTTCCTTTTTAAAAAAGATTTTATTTATTTATTTTTAGAGAGGGAAGGGAGGGAGAAAGAGAGAGAGAAACATCAATGTGCGGTTGCTGGGTGCTGTGCCCTGACTGGGAATTCAACATATTTCTTTATCTTCTGATACTTTTTATAGACTTCTTCTCCTACACATACAGTGAGCTAAGAAGACCTTTAGCCACTGCAGGATTGACTTGCACAATCTCCCCATTTTCTGTTGCCAGTCATCCCCTCAGATATCCTTGGACTTCATGTGTTGTGCCTTCTCTTGCTCCCTAGGCTCATCTATGCCTGGGCCTTAGCCTGTGATTCTGTTTCTTTTCATCCCTCAGGTGTGGCTATCTTGCTTTCATCTTTGACATCCCCCCCCCACCATGAAGTGAAATTTAGAGTAACTCTGTCCCAGAAACACCAAAGGGGAGGGAAGTGGATGGGTCTTAAGTACTCATGCTTTGGGTAAGGATGGCCCATGGCCCATGGGATGGCCCCAAATAGTGTGGCCGAAGGGAGCTGGTAGAGAGTAGGACACAGATCTGAGGAGCTCATGCTTATGGAAGAAGTCTTTTGTGAAGTACAGGTGACTTCCATGGGAGGCACTTGCTCCCCCACCTTTCCAGAGCCTCTGGGCTGGGAGGAGGAAGCTGTTAAGGTTATCCAGCTAGGTCATGTGGCTTCTAGGTGCCAACCCTTGCCCAGCCACCAAAATAAATTCCAGGTGGATTAAAAGAATTATAGGAATAAACAGAATGAAATCATGGGAAACAAGGAGTAAATGCTGAGGAATTTTTATCAATCCTCTGGATACTGAAGTGAAGTGAAAACTGGTGGAAGAAATCCCAGAGGAACGATTTGAGAGATCTGGCTATGTAAACATGCAAATCTCAAGGACTCAAAAAGATTGCAAATGAATTAAGAGAGACAACCAACAGTTCTCTCTCTGGATTGCTGTTGAGCTAGCTGTGGGCCGGTAGCTACTCAGCACTGAGTTGTGTCCTCACAAGTGTAGTAGAGGCTGTGATATCCCCAGAGATCTCCCTTAGGTCCTCGACTTTTGAGGGATGTGGTCCAGACCTTCACCTGAGTCCCTCACATGTCTTTGACACTGTCCTTCATCAGATATATGTCTTGCAAATATTTTCTCTGTGTCTGTGGTTTGTCTTAACAGTGTTTTTTCAAGAGAAATTTTTCTTTTTTTAAGTCCAGTTTATCGTTTTGTTTTGTTTTTTTCCTTTTATGGTTCATACTTTTTGTATCCTAAGAAACCTTTGCCTAACTCAAGGTCATAAAGATTTTCTTCTCTGCTTTCTTCTAAATGGTTTATAATTTTCAATGTTACATTTAGGTCTGTGATCCATTTTGAATTTGTATATATATCTGTGTGTGTGGTACAATATATGGATAGAGGTTCTTTTTGGGCATATGGTTATCTAATTGGTCTAGCACTATTTGTTACTACCCTTTTTCCATTGCCTTGGTACCTTTGTCAAAAATCAGTTGTTTATTTGTCTGTGGGTCTATTTCTCTCTTCCTTATGCTTTTTGTTTGACAGGCTCTTCCAGACCATAAGGATGAGATCCCAGACACAGTGCGGACTGTACAGCTCATTAAAGATCTGGCTAGGGAGATCCGCCTTGTGGAAGTAAGAAACACGGGAGCCGGGGAGGCGTTCGGGAAGGGATTGAGGCTCAAGTGGCAAGGTCAGGCCTCTGCAGTTGGCATAAGAGCTTAGGGGAAGGGTTGGGAAGGCCCCACCAGGGACTCTATTTGTTCATTCAGATAATTCTATTATGTGCCTTGAGTGTGCCGCACATTGGGCTAGGTGCTTGGGATACATAACACAGTGCCTGCCCACAAAGGACTCGCAGTCTGGAAGGGACACTGGGCGAAGTTAACCTGTCTAAACCTCATTTCTTCATCTCCAAAGTGGGGATAATTGTACATACTCAGGGGTTGTTAAAAGGATTAAATAAGGTAATACAGTTTGAGCATTAAGTATAGAGTTTGGCACACAGTAGGTGCTCAATAAATTCTGATGGTGTGTCACGCTGGTGGTGGGTGGTGGAGGTCATAGTAGTAGCAGTTGTTGTTAGTTGTTGTTATTAACATTTTGACTCAGTGTCTGCATTGTACAAAATGACAGTTCCCCCAGGTTGAAGATGATTACAAAGCCACGTTCCAACAGGTGGCATAAACCACGAGGCAATAAGGTGTAGTGGTAAGAGACTCAGAAATGTGGGTTCTGGTTCCCACTTTGTCACTTGCAAGACTTTTAGAGCCTCAGTATCCTTATCTATAAAGTGGGGATAACTCCACCCTTTCAGAGTTTTGTTAGAACTAAAAACTGGTGAATGTAGAGCCCCTCGCACAGTGCCTGGCAGAGTTAAGGACTGAATAAATGTGAGCCATTGTTATTAATAGACTTTGCAGCAAAGAGAGAACTCAGTGTGGGCTGGTGAAGCAGCAGAGGCACCAGAGGAGAACTGGACTCAGGAAGTTTAAATTTTCCTTTAGCTCAGAACCTGTAAAGTTCCATTTAGCACTATCTCCATGCTGGAGGGTGGTCAGAGTGAGCTACTGGGAAGCTGGGCTTCTAGCCTTACTGCTTACAGCATGTTTCACTGCCTACAGCATAGCTTCCATTGTCCACCTCCGACCTCATTTTCCTGCACTCCTATTTGTCAGAATCCTTCAGGTTTAATTAGAAGGCCTACCCTTTTCCCAGCTCGTCTCACTTCAACCATTTTGTATATGCAGACCTTTGGTCTAGTTGGAAGGGGACTTAGTGATGGGTCATATCTGATCCATTGGCTTTCAAACATTTTAAAGCAACAGAATCCTTTTTTTCAAATAAGATTTTACATGGAAGTCCAATATATATAACCAGTCAAAGCGTAGCTGATATGAGTAAGATGAAGGCGATAGATAGGCTTAGAGCTCCACTTGTTTCTCTTGTTTGCCTTCCACCTCCCTCCAGTCCCCATGGCTCCTCCCAGGAAGCTCAAAGTAGCCACAGAACATCTTTGAAAACCACCTTTCTAGTCTAATTTTTTTATTTTATAGCTGAGTCAACAGAGCCCCAGAGTGGTTAGATCACTTTTCTGAGACCACAGAGGTAGCTAGTAGCAGAATTAAGACCAGAAACTCTCTGTTTCTCTCAAATTCTTTAGTCCTTAGAGTTGGAACCACATAGTATTAGTACTCAGTTATTTTGTCTCATGTCAGCTGCTCTTGGAGCCTTTTGTCTCAATTTTGACAGTAATACTGGGCTTTCCCTCTGCTCGTCTTCTCCATATTTGTCAGTGGCTGAGTAAAGAAATGCCACCCAGTAAATTCTTGATGACTCATCGTGCAAAAACTAGGGTGTGCCTGTGTGGAGCATCTGTAAGCCACTTCCACGGCAGTACTGCCAGTGCCATGAATAGACCTCTGCTGTTAGCAGAGAGAACCCTCGAGTAAGCTCTAACCCTCTTGTGTACTAACACTCCTGTAGGATATCTTCCAACAGAAGGTTGGGAAGATGAGTAATATCTTTGGGATGCAGAGGAACTCCCCAGCCGGCTCCATTCCCTTAAGCTGACCAGCCCATTCCACTTCAGTAGCCATGTCCAGGCTGCCACTCTCCTCCAAAAGTGATTCAGAGAAGAAAGCCTGAAGCCCAAGGAACTCTTCAAGAAGGCAGAGCAAAAGGGCGAGGAGAACTCAGCCTTGGGGCCTTCTGGCCAATTGAGCTATAATCTCATGGACATAAACAATCATCAGGCACTGAAGACAGGTTCTTCCCAGAAAGCAAAGGTGGGTTCTGGCCCATGGGTTCAGCCCAACCCTTTTGGGTCCCTTGAAAGAGCAGGGTATCAAAAGGACAGGCTATTCTGTTCTCCCACCTCCCTTAGGGCCCCTGGTGTTTGGCTACCAGTTCCACTCATTTAACAGGCATTTGTTGAGACCTTGTCTGTGCTGGGCACTGTGATAGGTACTGTAGATGTAACTTTCAAGAGGCTGACAGGCTGGTGAGAAAGATAGACATAAAAACCAATGAGTGCAATGAAGTGTTGTGGATGCCACAATCTGGGGTGTGTGTGGGACCCTGAGACACAGAGGGGATGATTCTGTCTGGATAGGGGCAATGGTCAGTATCTCTTCTCAGAAAATGTGACATGAGCTGAATCTTCAAATGCTGGGATGGGAATGATATTTGAGAACATGTTATGTGAGTGCCAGGTTGGAGTCTTAAGAAGGTCCTTGAGAAAAGCTATCCTCTAGGGTTCTACCTTGCCTCAAGGTTGTGGTGCCTTCTATGGGCATGCAAAAGTACTCCTCCCTCTTTTTAGGGAACATGTTTTATAAGATTGATAGGGTCCCCCCTGGAGCCAGCCATACATTCTCAACTTCCTACTCCTGTGATCATTTGGGGTGGGGATGGCGGGGGGACAGTGTAGCAGAAACCTTTGTTTAGGTGGTTTTGACAGTGAACTAAACCAGTGAAACCAGAGGGAACTGGCTGTCCTGATTCACATGGGAGACCCAGACAGGTGACAACTGAGCCTCCTCCTTCTGCAGTTCAACATCACTGGTACCCGCTTGAATGATTCAGACGATGACTCGCCAGACGTGGACGTTGGTGCGAATGAGGGCCCACTGGCCCTATTGATGTCTAATGGCAGGTGAGGTGGGAAGAATGAGCACAGAGATACTGGGACTGTTGGTGGCAACATGCCACTGACACAGAGCATGGAATTGGGACCTGGGGCTGGAACATGGGCTGGGGAGGGACTGCCCTTGGGGAAATACCCAGATATTATCAAATATCATTGCTTAGTTCAGAGAACCATTGTGTGTTTGTGGGTGGTAGGGGAGAAGCCTGGAATCTAATTGGTAATCCTCAGAAAAATCTTGTTTAAGATCTAGAAATTTCATCAAATCAGAACCGCTGGCAGGTATAACAGGTAGGATAGCATACTGGTTAAGAGCATTAGTTTTTTTATATACCTTTTGCTATTCAATATGTAGGAATTTATTTTGCAGAAATATTTGCACAGGTATATAAAGAGAAATGTTCACATTTTTGTTTATAATAGTAAGTAATTGGAAATGTTTATCAATAAAGGTAGGGTAAATAAATTATAGTGCATCTAGAATAGAATACCATGCAGCTGTTAAAAAGGAATTAGTTTAATTATTGACATGGAGAGATCAAGGTAAATTCTTAAGTGAAAAAGTCAGCTTATAAAAAGTCAGTTTATAATATATAGGGATAGTTCCATTTTAATTTTTAAAAAATGCATGTGTACACATGTATGCTTGTGTATGAAAGCAAAAATATACAGATTTTTCCCTTTATTTTTACTTTAACTTTTTCAAAGAATTTTAAAATTTAATTTATATAGTTTAAAATTCAAAAACCATTAAAGAATACATAGTGAAAAATTTTGCTCTCCTCTCTTTTCCCCAGTTCCCCTCCTCATGCATAACCAATGTCAATGATTACCTTCCAGAGATAATGATACACATGCACACAAATAAATATATTTATTACTTTAGATTTGTCAACCAAACTTGTAACAGTAATTACCTCTGGGAAGTAGGATAGGGAGGCAGTAGAGGAAATTTGCACTTCAGTAGTATTTGAATTTTATACAATGATCATGTATTACTCTTCTTAAAATAATTTTTAACAGAACATATTATTTTTTACAAAAAGATTTTTATTTATTTTTAGAGGGGAAGGGAGGGAGAAAGAGAAGCATCGATCAGTTGCCTCTCCTATGTGCCTGACCAGGGACCAGCCCCACAACCCTGGCATGTGCCCTGACTGGGTATCGAACCAGTGATCTTTTGCTTTGCTGGACAATGCCCAGCCAACTGAACCACAGCAGCCAGTGCAACAGAACATTTTCTAAAAAAATTAAAGCTGTTCACAACAAAAAGCATGGACTTGGGACTCAGACAGTCCTGACTTTGAATCTCAGCTCTGATATGTATTCATGTGTGATGATGGCAAGGTAATTAACCTGTCTGCTTCAGTGTTCTCATTATATCTATTCTATAGATAAAACTTACTTAGGGTTGTTGGAAGAATAAATGAGATAAGTATGTATAAAGTGCTTATCAGAGGGCCTGCCACATAGTAAATGCTTGATTAATGGGAGCTCTTATAAATACAATGATGAGGTTGAAGATGAAAGGTGATAATGGTATGGGTATGAACGCTGACTAGGTCATCAAAAATCCTGAAACACGTAGGCAGGCAGAAGATAGTAAGAGTTATCATTTGGACACTCAGAACACCAGGCAGGAGCTGTCAAGAGCCAAGTACAGAGTATGAACATTGTGAGACCTTAAGCAACAAGGATAACTTAATAGCCTTTTTGTGGGAAAAGGTTGTCTTCAGATCCCAAGGGTGAGGTGTAGTAGTTCCACCTGGCTGAGAAATAAGGGAAAAGAGTGTGAGAGTGGGCAGATTCTGAAAGCAGTAGAGCTATCCTCTGAATTTGAGAGCCTTGTTACTAAAGAATAAGATCAGTGAGCATTGCCTTTGTCCAGAACCAATGGTTGGTCTCTGGGGAAGAGAAAGTTGAGAGCCCTAAGGGTCCAGCCTCTAATGGCTACTGGGGTCACAGTGAGACATTTCCCCTTCCCTACCATAGTCTTTCTTGTGCTGCTTCTGTTACTTCCTGAAACTGCAGAGGCGGCTTTTAAGTGAACCTAGAGTCAAGGTATAGAAATATTTACAGACCAGATGATGTTATGTCTGGGCTTTTCTCCAAAGTGATCCAGTGTTTTGCAGGAACTGAGGTGTAAATGAAACAAGATTGGCTGTGTGTTGATAATTGCTGAAACTTAACTGGGTGATAGGTACTTTGGAGTTTTGTTATACAGTACTTTTATATTCTCATATATGTTTGACATTTTTTGTGACTAGAAGTTGAAAAGATCGGGGCATAAATAGCTACCATTTACAGAGCATGTTCTCTTTATTAGACTCCATTTTAGCTATTTACATACATTATTTTGTTTAGTCCTCAGAGCAACCCTGAAGGTCAGTGTTGTGACCTCTGTTTTACTAATATGGAAACTGAGGCCCCCAGAACTTAATTATATAAAAGATTAGCTACCATTAGGCACTTGCCATGTGTCAGTCTCTACATTAGCTCATTTAATCCTCCCAACAACTCTGTAAAGTAGAAAATAGGCCAATTTAATGAGAGCCAATTAACTGAAAGCTAGTTCACCAAATGATTATTTGTCAAATACATCAAGTGTACTAATTTATCAAAAACATACTTCTTTTTCACAATAAGGTTTATTTTAGCAGTTTGTACTGGTTAATATTGTTTACCATGTATAACAGGATTATTTAAGGCATTATTGAGTTTCACTTCCTTTATATATTTTAACAGCTTTTTTGAGGTATAATTTACATATCATACAATTAACCTATTTTAAGTGTACTAGTAAATGACTTTTAATAAATTTAAAGAATGTATAAACATCACCACAATTCAATTTTAAAACTTTTCTGTTATCCCCAAAGAGCCCTAATACCCATTATAGTTAGTTCTGGTTCCCTTCTCCAGGTACATGCAACCACTAATCTATTTTCTGTGTGTATAGATTTGCCTTTTCTAGACATTTCATATAAATGTAGTCACACAATATGTGGTCTTTTGTGTCTGGCTTCTTTCACTTAGCATAGTGCTTTTGAGGTTCCATGATGTAGTAGGTATCATTAATTGCTTCCTTTTTATTGCCAAATAGTATTCCATTTATGGATATACTACATTTTGTTTCTTCACTAATTGGTGGTCATTTATATTGATTCCACTTTCGGCAATTGTGAATAATAGTGCTATGAGCACTTGCATACAAATTTTTGTGTGGACACGTTTTTGTTTCTCACTGAGTAGTAAAATCTTCGGTCATATGATAACTCTATTTTTAACTTTTTAAGAAACTGCCAAAATTTATTCCAAAATGTCTGTAGCCTTTTACATTCCCACCAGCAATTACAAGTTTTTCCAAATACTGATTAATACTTGTTATTCTCTGTGTTTTTGAATTTTAGCCTTTGTGGTGGATGTAAATTGGTAGCTCATTGTGGCTTAATTTTCATTTAAGACTAATGATGTTGAGCATCTTTTCGTGTGACTATTGGTCATTTGAATATCATTTTTAGAAAAACTTCTATTCAGATCTTTTGCTCACTTTTTAATTGGTTTGTCTTACTTGAGAGTCCTAAGAGCTATTTAAAGGTAATGGGTAGAGATACTTCACTAGGTAAATGATTTGCAAATATTTCTTTCAACTCTGTGTCTTGTCGTTTTATTTTTTCTTTTTTTAAAGATTTTATTTATTTATCTTTAGAGAGGGGGAAGGGAGGAAGAAAGAGGGAAAGGAATATTAATGTGTGGTTGCCTCTTGCACATTCCCCATTGGGGACCTGGCCCGCAACCCAGGCATGTGCCCTGACTGGGAATCAAACCAGCAATCCTTTGGTTCTCAGGCCTGCGCTCAATCCACTGAGCTACACCAGCCAGGGCTCCTTTTATTTTCTTGATAGTGTCTTTTGAAGCACAAACATTTTGAATTTTATGTAATCTCAGGTCACAAAGATATTTTCCTATGTCTTCTGGAAGTTTTATAGTTTTAGCTTTTTCTTTTAGACCTATGATCCATTCTGAGTTAATTTTCGTGTATGATGTGAGGTATGAATCCACATTTGTTTCTTTGCATGTGATAGCCAGTTGTTTCAGCACTGTTTGTCAAAAAGACCATCCTTTCCCAACTGAATTGTCTTGGCACCTTTGTCAGAAATCAACTGATCATGAATTTAAGGTTTTAGTTTTAGACTTGCAGTACAGTTCTATTGATGTATGTCTATCCTTCTGTCCATAGCACATTCCCTGAATTACTGTAGCTTTATAGTAAATTTTAAAATTGAGTAGTATAAATCCTTCAACTTTGTTCTTTTTCCAAATTGTTTTGGCCATGTTGAGACCTTCGTATACCCATATACAGTTTAGTATTAGCTTATTGATTTCTACAAAAAAATGAGCTGTATTTTGATAGGGATTGCATTGGATCTGTAGATCAATTTGGAAAGAATTGCCACCATAACAATAATGAGTGTGACTGTTTTTATGTTCTCCTTCTCTCTAGTACCAAGAGGGTAAAGAGTTTATCTAAGACTCGGCGAGCTAAGATTGCAAGGAAGGAAGACAAAGCGAGACTAATGGCTGAACAGGTGATGGAGGATGAATTTGACTTGGATTCAGATGATGAACTGCAGATCGATGAGAGATTAGGAAAGGAGAAGACGACCCTGATAATAAGACCAAGTGTGTACCTGTTCTTTCTCTTTCCTGCCTTGCCTGCTTCATAGTTGTTTTTGGTCCCTTTGATAGACTCCAGACATCAGGATGGAGCTTGTTGACATTCTGATTTATCAGCTCTGTAGGCCTCCATGTCACATTTGCTCTAGATATTTATTTATTTATTTTAATTTAATTTAAAATTGTTTTAGAGAGAGGGGAAGGGAGGGAGGAAGAGGGAGAGAAACATTGATGTGAGAGAGAAATGTCGATCAGTTGCCTCTCACATGCCCTGAACCAGGCCAAACCCACAACCTAGGCATGTGCCCTGACTGGGAATTGAACTGGCAGCCTTTCACTTTGTGGGATGATGCCCAACCAAGCGAGCCACACCAGTCAGGGCTAGAGATTTATTTATAAGCTAATTCCTAACCTCTTTAAATTAGTCGTCAGTGGTCATTACTTTCAGGAAAATTATAGTCTTATTTTCTTTCCTCTGGGTCTTTGGCTTAGATGCTGATCTTAGCTTCATGATAAATGCATTCCATTGTTTTCTAGAATTTCCCCGAAAGCTGCCCCGTGCGAAGCCTTGTTCTGACCCCAACCGTGTTCGTGAACCAGGAGAAGTTGAGTTTGACATTGAGGTAGGAGCCTGCCCTGTGTGTGTCTAATCTTCTGTTCATTCTGGTTGTAGAGACAGAAGGCAGATTATCAATCTAGTTGGGGGGGGGAGATACTCCGTGCATTCAGTGCCTAAGGTGTTTGTTACATGAAAGACTGTACTAAGTGTTGCTGAACATATAAATGGAATATTATAATTTAGTTAAAATATTTTATAAATCATTAATACAGAGTAGAAGAAAAGGCAGTGTGATGAACAGAAAGAGTATCCAATTTGGAATATCTGATTGTGATCTTACACAAATTACTTAACTGAGCCTTAGTTTCCTCATCTATAAAATGAGACCTATAAGACCCACTTGACAAAGATGCTGTGGGAATTAAAACAAAAGAATGAGTATTTTGTTTAGTACTTAGTCTATACTTGGTGCTCAGAAGATAATAGTTTGAGAAGTAAGACTGTGAACCCCTGTATTGAGGCCTTACCTGACCAACCCTGGACAGCTGAGGTGATATCCTCTTTCCCCAACAGGAGGACTATACAACAGATGAGGACATGGTAGAAGGGGTTGAAGGCAAGCTTGGGAATGGGAGTGGAGCCGGTGGAATTCTTGATCTACTCAAGGCCAGCAGGCAGGTGGGGGGACCTGACTATGCTGCCCTCACGTGAGTAACTGGCTTTCATCTCCCCTTTCCAAGGCAATCAAACAGCATACCCCCATCCCCCACCCAAAGGGCTGAGTCAGCCAGTCAGCAGATATTTATCAAGCTGCTATTTATTTATATTTATTTATTTATTTAGCCTTGCCTGGGGGCATTTTTTTCATTGCTTTGAGAGAGAAACATTGTTGTGAGAGAAAAACATTGATTGGTTCCCTCTCTAGGGTCCCCAACTGGGGATTGAACCCACAATCTAGACATGTGCCCTGACCCGGAATCAAACCTGCAACCTTTTGGTGAATGGGATGATGCTCCAACCAACTGAGCCACACTGGCCAGGACTCAAGCTATTATTTAAAGGGACAAAGAATTAGCCAGGGCATTTGGACTGAAAGAAGAAAGTACACTTGAAATGTGTCCTAAAAAACTTAAGGTCTGGGAGAGAGACCGTATAGACATCAAGGGGAATCAGTTTTGTGTTCTCTGGAAGTTGTAAGAGGGGCTGGAAGAGACAAGGGAGAACTGGGCCTTCTTTTTTAAAGGAAAGAATGCAGCATGGATAAATAGGGAGGGAGATGTGCCCTTTTTGCCATCTTGCCTGCTGTCCCTGGAGAGACTTGAAGCAAGAAGGGCTGGCCTTTTCACGAAAACAGCATTTGATACTATATGGATCCTTTAGTTAGATTTCTGTTTTTTTCACCTGGGGTGATTCTCTTCTTCGTCTCTCTCTGACCCCTCAGCTGTTGTACCTTTTCCCTGACTATTCTGATGACTGGTTTCCACTGACACCTAGAGAAACTACCTCAGCATTTCTCCTTTGTCCCTTGCAGCGAGGCCCCTGCCTCTCCCAGCACTCAGGAGGCCATCCAGGGCATGCTGTGCATGGCCAACCTGCAGTCCTCATCGTCCTCCCCAGCTACCTCCAGCCTGCAGGCCTGGTGGAACAGGGGGCAGGACCAGAGCAGTACAAGCTCCAGCAGTGGGCTGGGCACAGTGACTAGCAGTCCTGCTTCCCAGCGCACCCCGAGAAAGCGGCCCATCAAGCGGCCAGCATACTGGAAAGCCGAGAGCGAGGAGGAGGAGGAGAACGCCAGTCTGGATGAACAGGACAGCTTGGGAGCATGCTTCAAGGATGCAGAGTATAGTAAGGGCAGCTGAGCACTTGGGTCCAGGCCAGAAGGGCTCCCCCAGCCCCAGTCTTAATCCCAATCCCAAACCAGGACAGCTGAACCATATTTTCTTAATTTATAAAGTGGGAGTATGTCACAGGTTGAGGTAAGAATTAGAGATGATGCTTGTATAGAGCACCTGACATGTTGTCTTGCTCCTGGGTGGCCCTCAAAAATTGGTAGCTGTTATAATTAGCTATCCTTCACTTTTAGTCCAACTTGCACTATTGGTGACTTTTTCCCTTGCCTATTTTACATCCATCACCTGTATTATTTGTGTTCTATGTCATTCATTTCATCCCTGACAAAAGTATATAATAACCTTTCAGTCGGCTTTTTACATTTAAGAGATGACTCCTTGTTTTAAGATAAGATTTATCGAGTACTTCAGTGTATAAAGCACTTTTTTCTATAGTATAGCTGACTTAATGTAGGTTTTAATATTTTTAAAAAATTAATGCTATTTACCAAAATTAGAACAAGACAGAGAAAGTAAAAATTACCTGTTACTAATGCTCATCTGCCTCTGAGGAAGTTAACCTTTGCTATCGGTTTGATGTACACTTTTCATTTTCTTGTGTTTATACCCACATGCAGACATAAGTAGATACAGGTGTAGTGTTAGTGTCTGTGGTTCTACAGCTTGCTTGGATATCTTTCAACATCAGTTCCTAGAGATGTACTTCATCAGTACATATTGAGATATACCTGCTGTGTAGTAGTGTTATAGCATAGCTGTACCGTGATTCGTTTGGCCATTCCCTACTGATTAACATTTAGGTTGTTTCTGATTTCTTACTGTTACTAACAATGCTGCAATGAAAGTTCTTGTAAATAACCCTTAGTGCCCATGTACCAGCTAACATTTCTCTGCTGGGTTGAACAGTATGTACAAAATAAATGTTAATAGTGCCAGATTCCCCTCTGAAACAGCCAGAATATGAGCAGTGTTATGAGAAATACCTGTTTCTCCACAGCCTTACCAGCAGTGGATGTTATCAGCCTTTTACATTTTTACCAAGCAGATGGCACAAAATGGTGTCTCAGTTTCTTTTATGTTTACTGGCTCTTCTTTATTTCTTTTCTGTGAATTACCTATTCAGTCTTCCACCCGTTTTTCTACTAAGATGTTTGTTTTTCTTATTGATTTACAGGAGTTCCCTATTCTACATTTGTTGGAGTATTTTAATATATTTTGGAAACATTGAAGTATTTTCTTTTTGTCTCTGTTTGTGTTTCATTTATGGTATCTTATGGTAGAAGATTTCAGTTTTTACATAGTCATCTTTGTCAATTTTTTTGTAGTTTATGTCATATGCAAGAAGACTTTCTTATATTTTCACCTAAAATTTATATAGAAGTTAAAATTTTAGCTCTTTTTTCTGGAATCAAGTTTTGTGAATTGTAGGAGGTAAGAATCTAACTTTATTTTTTTCCTGTATGGGTAGTCATTTGCTTCAACACAATTTATTGACTAGTTCATCATTATTCCAGGAATTTGAAGTTCCACTTTTGTCATAAACTGAATTCCCTTATATATCCAGATTTGTTTTTCTGCTCTGTATTCCCAGTTCTGTCACTTAATAGCTATGTGACCTTGCGCAAGCTAGTTAACTTCTCTACATTGACCTCATAGGTTGTTGTGGGGTTAAAATTAATTAATATGTATAAATCACTTAATGGTATTGCACAGAACATGGTAAATGTTATGTGTTAGATATTATTATTCTGTTCCATAAAATAATTTTGTCCATTTCTGTGGCAATGTCACATCGATCTAGTAAAGCAAATCCCTTCTGCAGAACTCGCTTTGGACCTGAGGAGAGCATAGATGCTCATCAAGGCCATCATCTCTGTGCTGAGCTGTGTGTGATTGGTCTTAGGGTCATGCCAAGTTCCTCAGCCACCCATTTTTCCTTCAGCAAATAGTCACATCGACCTATAGCCAAGACATCCAGATGTGGTCTGGTCCTCTTGGAACAAACAACTCACTCAGCCTTTGCTTTCCCATCACCCTCCCTTTTCCTGCTTCACCCAGCAAAACTAGAAAGGCAGTTTAACAAGGAGTTATCTACCTACTTGTTCTTGTTTTCCCAGAATTTCTAGACCATTATTGAGCTTTTTCTATTCCAGATGGATCTTAGAGTTAGCTTGTTAAATTTACGAAAAAACCTATTAGGATTTTTTATCAGGATCGCATTGCTATATGTAAATTAATTTATGGAAGCTGACATCTTTCATCAGAGGCCTTTTCTGCTAGAATGGGATGTGTGCATTCCTGAAAAACATCATATCCTGAAAATTTGTACTCTAAAAATAATAGAATTTACAGTAAAAAGGGAGTTAGAGGCATACCCCTCAAATTCTCTTTGGCTTTGAAGCCAAAACACAGACCTAGGTGGCAGCCCACCTCGCTCACTTAGAGCCCATTGAAATTTACACCCAGCATTAGAGTCAGTGGATCTTTGTGGCCTTAAACCCTGAGCTCAGACTTCTTTCTTCCAGATGTAGGTTCTTGAAGGTATTTGCTTAAGGTAGATACCAGCTTTATCAAATTAAAGTCTGATCTGGGGCCTAGTCTTCACCAGTCTTTTTTTAAAACACAGGGGGAGTGTCTTTACAACTCCCTCATCTTCCCCTCACCATCCTCCTCTCCTACCAGAGCTTGATTCTGTAGAAAACAGAGCCACCATTTACTCTTCTCTGATGGGAGGCACTATTGCAAGATTTTTCTCTTGTCTGCAGGTCTTCATATAGGGTCTGGCAGAAGTAACGTCTGCTCCAGTGTGGTTAGTAGGGTAATAATATGGGCGTACTAATTTATAGTTTTAGTTTGAACATTTCACCTAAAATGTCATATAGTGTGCTTGAGTGTGATATTGTTGTTTTGTTTTGTTTTGTTTTTAGTTTTTATTTATTTTTACAGAGGGGTAGGGAGGGAGAAAGAAAGAGAGAGAAATATCAGTGTGTGGTTGCCTCTCACACGCCCCCCACTGGGGACCTGGCCCGCAACCCAGGCGTGTGCCCTGAGTGGGAATCGAACTGGTGACCCTTTGGTTCACAGGTTGGCACTCAATTCACTGAGCCACACCAGCCTGGGCGAGTATGATATTGTTATGTTTGAGAATTACGGTTCATGCTTAAGATTTTGTAATAAAAAGGGGTGTTATTTGTGAAGGACCTTGTATATTGCTAAGGCTTTCTCTGTAATTGTGAGAAACTTCACTAGTGATTGACTATTTTAAAGTGTACAATTCAGCAGCATTTAGTGTATTCACAGTGTGGTGCAACCACTACCTCTTTCTATTTCCAAGGTATTTTCTTCATCCCATAAAAACACTTTGTATTCATTAAGTGATTGTTCCCCATGTTCCCTTCCCCTTATCCCCTGGTAACTACTAATCTGCTTTCTGTCTGTATGTATGGTATATCCACCTATGATGGATATATCATATAAGAGTACTCATATAATATGTGACCTTTTGTGTTCTGTCTTCTTTCACTTAGCATAATGTTTTCAAGATTCACCCAAGTTGTAGCATGAATCGCTATTTTGCTCCTTTTTCTGGCTGAATAGTATTCCATTGTATGGATATGCCACAATTTGATTATCCATTCATCTGCTGGTGGGTGTTTGGGTTATTTTTACATTTTGGCTGTTGTGAATAATGCTGCTAAACACACTTGTGTGCATGTTTCTGTGTGGACATATGTTTTCATTTGGGAGGCAATATATCTAGAATAGAATTGCTGAGTCATATGATAATTCTATGTTTTACTCTTTGAGAAACCACCAAACTGTTTTTCACAGTGACTGCAAGAGAATTGTCACCTTAGGTATACTGAGTCTTCTGATTTATGTACACGACATATTCCTCCATATTTAGTCTTTTAAAAATTTCTTTTATCCGTGTTTTATACAGAGCCTGCACATGTTTTGTTAGATTTATCCCTAAGTACTGTATTCTTTGGTGATACAGTAAATGGTACCTTTCTTAAACCTTTGGTTTCCAATTGTTTATTGCTAGTGTATGTGTGTGTCTGATTGACTGATTGATTTTTATGTGATTTCCTTATATCTTGCAACCTTGATAAATTCACTTATTCTAGGTTTTTTGGTGTATTCTTTTTTTTGTATAGATGATCATGTCATGTGCAAGTAGGAACAATTTTTTCCCTTTCTTTCCAGTCAGTATGTTTTTTTCTCTTTTTGCATTTTTGTTCTAGCTAACACTTCAAGCACAATGTGGTGAGAAAGTAAACACCCTTTCCTTGTTCCTAGTCTACAAGGAAAGCATTCAGTCTTTTCACTATTATGATGTTAGCTATAGGTTATCAGGTTAAGGAAGTTTACTTCTTACTTTGCTGAGAGTATTTTTTGTGAATGGGCATTGAATTTCGCCCAATGTTTTTGTTTCATCACTGGGTATGATCATGTGGTTTTACTTTAGTCTATTGACATGGTAGGTTACATGGACTGATTTTCAAATATTAAACCAGACTTGAAATCACAGGATGTACCTCACTTGATCATGGTGTATTATTCTTTTTACATGTTACTGATTTGACTTACTAGGAGTACTTCACTAAGGATCTTTGTGTGCATGTGCATGAGGGATATTGGTCTATAATTTTGTTTTCACGTACCATCTATCTTTAATTTTGGTATTAGCACAGTGCTGGCCTCAAAGAATGAGTTGGGAAGTGTTCCCTCCTCTTCTGTTTTCTGGAAGAAAGGTTGTGTAGAATTAGTGGGGTTTTTTTTTTTTGTTTGTTTTAAACATTTAGTAGGATTTGTTGGAGAAACCACCTAGACCTAGAGATTTCTTTTTCAGGTTTTACTATGGATTTATTTTCTTTTGTAGGTGTAGGATTATTCAAGTTATCTATTTCATCTTGGATGAATTTTGATTGTTTGCATTATTCAAGGAAATGGTCCATTTCAGCTAAATTGTAGAATTTATGGGCACATAGTTGTTTGTAGTATTACTGTGTTATCCTTTTAATGTCTGAGTTCTTTAGTGATATCTTTTCATTCTTGATAATAGTAATTTGTGTCTTTCCTTTTTTTTTCATTGTCATTCTTGGTGGCATTTTATCAAAGGAACAGGTTTTGGGTTCATTTAAAACATGTTAAGATTTATTTTGTTACCCAGTCAAGCTTTAGTCTGTTTTGATAATTTTGTGTTGTGAACTTGAGAAGAATGTGTATTCTGCTATTTGTGAGTTGATTGTTCTATAAATTTCACTTAGATCAAGTTGATTGATTAAATTGTTCTATATCCTTGCTGATTTTCTGTCTGTTTTATTGATTACTGTGAGAGATGTGTTGAAGTCTCCAAACATAATTAAGAATGTGTCTGTTTCCCCTTTGAGTTCCATAAGTTTTGCTTCGTATAGATGGAAGCTTGGCTGTTAGGTGCATCCACATTTAAGATTTTTGTGTCTTCTTGTTGACTTCACCCTCTTGTCATTGTGTTATATCACTTTTGTACCTGGTGATTTTCTTTGATCTGAAGTTACTTTGTCTGACAATACAGCCAATCCAGCATTCTTTAATTAGTGTTGGTGTGGCATATCTTTTTTAACCTTTTATTTTTAACCTACCTATGTGATTGCATTTAAAGTGAGTTTCTTGTAGACAGCATTTCGTTGAGTCTTTGTGGTTTAAAAAGATCCTTATTGATAATCTTTGACTTCCAACTGCTGTTTTTAGATAACATATTGTTATTGTAATTATATGTTCAGATGAAGATACCCTTTTTTCCTTTGTTACTTCTGCTTTTTGTTCCTCTATTTCTCATTTTCTGCCTTCATTTAGATTATTTGAATAATTTTTAGTATTCAATTTTAATTTACCAGTTGAGTTTTTTACTGTTTGTAGAAAACCAGTTCTTATAGAGACTATCCTTTCCCCACTGAGTGATCATGGCACCCTTGTCACAAATCAGTTGACTGTGCAATAATATTGTGATAACTGTATATGGTACCTTTGGGGAACTGGAAATACCAAGGGAAATGCATGGTAAAATACATGATTGTCTAATCACTAAGCTGTACAACTGAAACCAATACAAAATAAGATCAAAAGTAAAAATAGATGAAAAAGTTCTAGAGATCTTAGATCTATTCTACAACAATGTGCATATAATTACGAATACTATAGTCTATACTTTAAAATTATTAAGAAGATAAAGTTATGCTTTGTGTTTTTTACTGCAATTTTTTAAAAAAGAAGGAAATTCTGCCCTGGCTGGTATGGCTGAGTAGGTTGGACATTGTCCCACAAACCCAAAGGTAGCAGGTTCAATTCCAGGCCAGGACACATGCCTGGGCTGTGGGCATGTCAGAGGCAACTGATCAGTGTTTATCTTGCATATTGATGTTTCTCTCCCTCTCTTATCCACCCTTCCCCTCTCTAAAAATAAAGAACTAACATCTTTGAAAAATAAAAGTAAAATTAAAAAAAAGAGGAAAATTATGACATGTGCTACAGTATGGATGAACCTTTGGGATATTATGCTAAGTGAAATGAGTGTTACAAAGGGGCACCATATTGTGTGCTTTCACTTAGATGAGGCACCTAGAGTAGTTAAATTCATAGAGACAGAAACATTGGTGGTTGCCAGAAGGTGGAGGGAGGAAGAAATGGAGAGTTATTGTTTAATGAATATGGAGCTTCAGTGTAGGAAGATGAAAAGGTTCTAGAGATAATGGTGGTAATGTTTGCACAATGTGAATATTCTTACTAGTAATGCCACTGAACTGTACACTTTAAAAACAGTTAAGACAGTAAATTTCATGTTAGACATTCTTTACTACAATAAAAACATACACATGCGCCCCCAAACCAATTGACTATAGGTATATCGGTTTCTTTCTGGACACTTAATCCTGTTCCGTTGATCTCTATGTCTGTCCTCATGTAGGTACTACAATGTGTGGATACTGTAGCTTTGTAGTAAGTTTTTAAATTGGGAAATGTGAGTCCTTCATTTTCTTTTCAAAATTGTTTTGGCTATTTTGTATCCCTTGCAATTACATTTGATTTTAGGACCAGATTCTATCTCTTCAAAATATCGATAGGAATTACACTGAGTCTGTAGAATAATTTGGATAGTATTGGCATCTTAACAATATTAAGACATCCAATCTAGGAAAGTGACATGTCTTTACATTAATTTAGATCTTTAATTTTTTTCAGCAATATTTTATAATTCTTTAAAAAAAATTTAAATATGTTTTATTGATTATATATTATAGTTGTCCCATTTTTTCTCCCCTTTATTCCCTCCTCCTTCAACCCTCTCCCACCAGCTTTCCCCCACCTAAGTTCATGTCTATGGGTCGTACATATAAGTTCTTTCTTCTTCATTTCCCATACAATTTTTACCTCCCCATGTCTATTTTGTACCTACCATTTATGCTTCTTATTCCCTGTACCTTTTACCCCATTCTCCCCCCTTCCCCTACTGATAACCCTCCATGTGATCTCCATTTCTGTGATTCTGTTCCTGTTCTAGTTGTTTGCTAAGTTTGTGTTTGTTTTTGTTTTTTTTTAGGTTCAGTTGTTCATAGTTGTGAGTTTATTGTCATTGTACTGTTTATATTTTTGATCATCTTCTTTTTCTTAGATAAGTCCCTTTAACATTTCATATAATAAGGGCTTGATGAACTCCTTTAACTTGACCTTATCTGGGAAGCACGTTATCTGTCCTTCCGTTGCAAATGATAGCTTTGTTGGATAGAGTAATCGTGGATGTAGGTCCTTGCCTTTCATCACTTTGAATATTTCTTTCCAGCCCCTTCTTGCCTGTAAGGTTTCTTTTGAGAAATCAGCTGATAATCTAATGGGACTCCTCCATAGATAACTGTCTCCTTGTCTCTTGCTTCTTTTAAGATTCTCTTCTCTTTAATCTTAACATGATTATGATATGGCTTGGTGTGTGCTTCCTTGGGTCCAACTTCTTTGGGACTCTCTGAGCTTCCTGGACTTCCTGGAAGTCTATTTCCTTTGCCAGATTGGGGAAGTTCTCCTTCATTACTTTTTCAAATAAATTTTCAATTTCTTGCTCTTCCTCTTCTCATTCTGGCACCCCTATGATTTGGATATTGGAACATTTAAGGTTGTCCCAGAGGTGCCTAAGCTCCTCATTTTTTTGAATTCTTGTTTCTTCATTCTGTTCTAGTTGAATGTTTATTTCTTCCTTCTGGTCCAAATCGTTGATTTGAGTCCTGGTTTCCTTCCTGTCATGTTGGTTCCCTGTACATTTTCCATTATTTCACTTTGTATAGCCTTCACATCTTCCTCTGTTTTGCAACCATACTTACCCATTTCTTTGAGCATCCTGATTACCCATGTTTTGAACTGTACATCTGATAGGTTGGTTATCTCTTTGTTGCTTAGTTCTGTTTTTGGAGCTTTGATCTGTTCTTTCATTTGGGCCATATTTCTTTGGGTGCACCTGTTATGTTGTAAGTGGTGAAGCTTTAGGTATTTACCAGGGTGGGGCAACCCACCTCACTTCACTGTGGCTGTGTATGTGAGGGAGGGGTCCAAGAGGGAACAATGCCACTTACTTGGGTTTTGGCCAGTTTTCAGCCACTTCCCCCTCTACCCACTAGCAAATTGGGTCCTTCTGGTGCTGATTTCTGTGTGGGTGGGTTTATGTACATTCTAGGACTCTGTGGGTCTCTCCAACGAACTCTCCTGTGATGCTGGGAGTTTCTCCCACTGCTGACACAACCCCCACAGGTTTTTAAAGTCTCAGGGTTTGAGGCTTTATTTCCCCTGTGCTGAAACCCTGGGTTGCATGGTCTGCCTCGCTCCTGCTTTGTTGCTCCTGTTTTATTCACAGGCAAATGTGGGACCACCTGGTCCACCAGCCACCCCCTCACCTACCTGATCTTTCAGCCACTGCCTGGCGGTGTGTCCTCTCCACCCTGGCTGCCTGTCTTTGCCCCTCCTACTGGTCTGGATGAATGTTTCTTCTTTTTTTTTTTTTTTTTTTTAAAGATTTTATTTATTTATTTTTTTTTTAGAGAGGGAAGGGAGGGAGAAAGAGAGAGAGAGACATCAATGTGCGGTTGCTGGGGGCCACGGCCTGCAACCTAGGCATGTGCCCTGACTGGGAATCAAACCTGCGATGCCTGGTTCGCAGCCTGCGCTCAATCCACTGAGCTACACCAGCCAGGGCTGAATGTTTCTTCTTAAACTTCTTGATTGTCAGACTTCAATACAGTTTGATTTTCTGGCAGCTTTGGTTATTTTTTGTTTTTAAATTTTTTTTCCTTGTTTCGGTTATGCGAGGAGGCAAAGAGTATCTACCTACACCTCCATCTTGGCAGGAAGTCATGTGATTTTCTTTTTTTTTTTAAATTATTTTGTCGTTCAATTACAGTTGTCTGCATTTCCCCCCCATGACTCCCCACCACCCCAGCCAAACCCACCTCCCTTCCTGGCTTCCACCCTCCCCCTTGGTGTTGTCCATGTGTCCTTTATAGTAGTTCCTGAAAACCCTTCCTCCCATTCTCCCTTCCCACCTCCCTTCTGGTTACTGTCAGATTATTCTTAATTTCAATGTCTCTGGTTATATTTTGCTTGCTTTTTTCTTTTGTTGATTAGGTAATTTTCAATATACCAATGTTGCACCTCCTTGGTTAAATTTATTCCTACCTTCTTTATTTTTTCAGTGCTATTAAAAGTGGAATTGTTTTCTTAATTTCCTCTAGAGATTGTTCATTACTAACATTTAGAAACACGCCTGATTTTTATATGTTCATTTCTGAGAGTTCTTATGACATAGATTTATAGGTATTTTGTGCTTTAGAATTTTAAATGATATAGGAAATAAAAATACAACAATGTTGGCTTTTATAATTACCTCTGTAGTTGCTTTTATTGCTGTTTTTAAATTTTTTCTTATAGCTTTAAGTTATTCTCTAATGTCCTTTCATTTCAGCCTAGACTCTCTTTAGCATTTCTTAAAGGGCATCTTTACTAATAATGAACTCTCCAAGCCTTTGTTTATTTGAGAATGTCTTAATTTGCTTTCATCTTTGTAGGATAGTTTAACCAGATATATTATTCTTTCTTGACAATTTTTTAAAAGTTCATAATAATCGTTTTTTAAAGATTTTATTTATTTATTTTTAGAGAGAGGGGAAGGGAGAAAGAAAGGGAGAGAAATATTAATGTGTGGTTGCCTCTCACATGCCCCCTACTGGGGATGTGGCCTGCAACCCAGGCATGTGCCCTGACTGGGAATCGAACTGGTAACATTTGGTTTGCAGGCTGGCACTCAATTCAGTGAGCCACACCATCCAGGGTGACATTTCTTTTTCTCTTTTAGCACTTGAACTACATCATCCCACTGCTTTCTGGCTTCTTTTGTAGATAAGTTGCTTCTGTCTTGCTACTTTCAAGATTCTTCACTTGCCTTTGTCTGTTGACAGTTTGAGTATAACGTATCTCAGTGTGGATCTCTGCGTTTATTCTGCTCGTAATTTTTTCATCTTCTTAGATGTTTATTTTTATGTACTTCATAGAATTTGGAATGTTTTTGACTATTGTATCTTCATATGGTTTTTCTACCTTTTTCTCTCTGTCCTCCCCTTCTGGGTCTCCCATGTGAATATGTTGGTAAGCCTGATAGTATCCCACAGATCCCTTTGCCTCTCTTCATTTTTCTTCATTCTTTTTTTGTTCTTTCTACTCGTAAGACTGGTTAATTTCAGTGGAGCTTTGTTTACATTCGTTGATTCTTCTGCCTGCTCAAAATCTGAATTGAACCTTTCTAGTGAATTATTTATTCAAGCCATTGTATTTTTCAGTTCCAAAATTTCCATATAGTTACTTTTTATATTTTCATATCTTTTTTCCATATAGTTACTTTTTATATTTTCATATCTTTTTTCCATATAGTTACTTTTTATATTTTCATATCTTTTGATAGAAAAATTAATAGTCTCTTTTGTTGAGATGTGGTTCTGTTCGATTGTATTTTGACCAAATATGTTCAAATCATATTTGACAGTTGATTTATATAGTCTTTGTACAGTAACCCCAATGTCTGCATCATGGAGAGTTTTATCAATATCTTTCTTTATACATAGAACAATTTTGTTTCTTTGCATGCCTCATAATTGTTTTGAATATTATAGTGTGGTAATTCTAGAAATCATATTTTTCTTTCTTCCCAGTGTTTGATGTTGCTTATTGTGAGTTACAATTACATATTTATTTAGTCACTTTGCAAATGATTTTTTTTGCAAAGATTGTATTCCTTAATATTTTCTGACAGATTTCCTTAAATGTCTAAAGTAAGTAGCTTTTTTTTTTTGTTAAGCATTCTCCTTTTTGGTTTAAGTTCCAATTCCATAGTGCACAACATGTTGATTATTACAGTTTTTGTCAGCTTAATGGTTGCATCAGGGGAGGGACAGATTCTTGGAGCTCCCAAATCCAAATTTTGGGAAGCATCACTCCTTGCACACTTATATTTTTAATATACATATTTTATTTGTATTTTCTTTAAATGTCTAGAGTTAATTATTACCTATATCTTATCCTTTCTTGAATGAGACATTAACCTTAAAATAAAATTCTTTTTGCATGTTACTTTATATATATATTATTTCTCAATCCTCACAATTTTGCAAGGCAGATGGTATGTATTCAATCTTATAGGTGAAAATAGAAGATTTAGGAAATTTTTCTTAGTCTATAAAGATAGTGGGTCACTAGGATTTCAACATAATTGTCCGATATTGACACTTAAGGTCTTTCTACCTCACCGCACTTCTTTCCTTGAGGCAAAAAAACTTTTCACACCCAACAAAATAACATTGACAACCATCGGGGCTAGTAGGGATAGATGGGACCTTTCTCAAACAACTGTTACCAGTAGTCATTTCTTTCTAGGGACAATCAATGACCCCTCTTTAAAAGATCTTTGTAAGTCAGGAGGAAGGGGTTTTACCTCTTTACTCAAGGAGGAAGGCCTGAAAGATGGACTCATTCTCCTACAAAGAGGCCCATCTGGAAGGACGTGGGAGACTGGATTCCTCTGATGAAGTATATGCTTCCAGAGAAATTTGAAGCTGGTCATTAGGAGGAAGTTTTTGATCTCACTTTGCTGCTCTTTTAGGTTTAGCAGCAGCAGCAGAGTTTGACCTCATCAATAGGACTTTTTTAGACCACCTTCCCATTACATTCTATAGATGTTGCATGTGGATAAGGCGAGTGTGATAAAACTGGATGTTTGTGTGTGTTTGTATAGTATGAGATGCTTGTATAAGTTTTTTCATTCAGAATACTCAGTTCCAGTAATCTTGTTCATAATTGAGCCCAAATAGTCTTTTTGTTCCCTTTTTGTGCATAATGTGTATACCATTCTTTTTTCATTAATTCAGCACTTATTAGCACCTACTCTGCATTATATTAGGCTCCCTTCATTTGAAGTCAAACAATACACATATCCATCCTCTTGGTAAATTGGGAGTAACAGATTTGCTGATTATCTCTTAAGCACTAGATAAGAAATAACTCCAGTAGGGGTACACACAGGATAGTATGGAGAGTTGAAGAGGCATCCAGATCAGATTAGGAGAATGAGGAAGGCTTTAAAAAGTGAATCTAGAGCTGAATTTTGTAGGGTCAGTAAAGTAACTTAAGAAGTTACTCACTAAATGGGTGTTATGTGAGTGAAATAGAGTTAGATGATGCTGGGAGAAGGACATTTGCAGCAACGGTGCAAGAGTAGAAAGGCATGGAAAGTACGTGGCACATTCAGGAGTCCCTGCATGTAAAGGGTGTACTTGGTTGGGGGGAGTGGTAGGAGTTGAGGTATGTATCATTCTGTTTTCACCCTTCTGGATGATATCTCAGTGCATATTGCTTTGCCCTCTCACTGCAGTTTACCCTTCCCTGGAGTCTGATGATGATGACCCTGCTTTGAAATCTCGACCCAAGAAAAAGAAGAATTCAGATGATGCTCCATGGAGTCCTAAAGGTGATCTATATTGTCCTTAAACTCTGTAGGGGTGGTTGGGGGAGAAATAGGCTGGAAGTAGGTGGGATATTTAATATAGGAAGATGTGAGTCAGTTACTCATTTGTTTATTTAGCAAACCGTGCCTGCTATGTGCAAGGTGTTAGGTGCTGGAGCAAAAACCATCAGTGAGACACAGTTCATACACTCAGTTCAGCAAAGCCAGAGGTGATGGAGCACTTTGCTTCTGATATTACATGGCTCGAGATGAAACAAGGAAGACCTTAAACAGATTTAGCAAGTAGTCTAAGGCTTCTTAGAGCATTCTGTTACCATCATCATAGCCCTTTGCTATTAATGTCAGTGGAGGGAAATTGTGCTGACTCTTGAGCTCTACAAGGCCCAAGACTCCTTAGCCTGTCCCCTATACTGGCTGAGAGGCCATCTCTGAGAAAGGAAGAGAATGATTATTGAGTTGAACATGGAATTTAGAAAATAATAAAAGAATTTTATTCATCTCATTCGCTGGGTGGTTCTCACATTAGAGGGTGTGTCAGTTAGCTTTTGCTGCTCATTCAACCACCCATAACAATGGCTTAGAACAACAACAGTTGGTCATTTGTCACGATTCTCCAGATTGACTGAGCTGCTGTTCCAGTTTGGACCAGCTTGGCTGGGGCTGGATGGTCTGAAAAGGTCTCCCTGAGGTATCTGGGACCTAACTTGGTTTGGCTGGGACCTCTTTATGTGTGTTTTATCCACAAGGAGGCCATGCCAAGCTTTTTCACAAGGTACCAAGCATAAGGGTATCCAGTATCAAGAGAAGACAAGCCCCAATGTGCAAGCACTTTTCAAGCCTCTGCTGGTGTCATGTTTCCCATTGGCCCATTGGCCAAAAACAAGTTGCATGGCCAAGCCTTGATTTCATGGGTAGAGAAGTAGATTCCATCTCCTGAAAGGGGGAGCTGCAAAATTCTCATGCATACCAGGAGATGTGAGCAAATTGAGAGCCATGGCAGCAGCCTGCCACAAGGGGTGCTGGCATCTCAGTACCTGAGCTTTCCTAGGAAATAAAGGGCCTGCAATCCCCACCCAGCCTTAGCCTTTCTAGTGTTTGCTTGGGTTTGGGGGAGTGGGGTGGCAGGGTGGCAGTGGGGTGGTCCTGGAAAGTGTTCTTGTAGTGTGTTAATCAACAAATGTTTCTTTTTTCTTTCCTCGGGCCTATTTTCTGATTTTATTTTTTTCCTATACTTTCTGACTTATTAACATAGTAGAAAATTTGCAAAATACAGAAAATAGAAGAAAATGTAAAAAAGAAACCATCCATGATTGTGCCACCCAGAAGCAACCACTGTTAATATTTTGACATGTTTCCTTCTAGTCTTTTTTTTCTTGTGCATTTTAATTTTTATGGTTGAAATCACATTGTGTATAAAATATATATCCTACTTTAACATTATTTTGCCCTTTATTCAAACTAATGTGTGTAATGTGTGTATCTGGTAGCAAAGCAAATAATACAGAGGAGTTTAAGATGAAATTCAATGGTCTGCTGCCTATGCTTTTCCCACCTACAATCCCTTGCCTGCAAGGCAACCTCATAGCTTTCATTTTTGTTGTGGTTACTTCTAAAACTCAATATTACAGGTTTTATAACATAATTTCATGATTAATTAACTTAACCTGTTTCTCCTTCCATTGGTTTCTGTCAGTGTCTCTGCATTACCCACTCTCTGAGATAAGGACATTAGGGCTGCTATGTTTTACTTCTTTCCTCCAACTTTCTATGAGCCACAGTTTTTCATTTATATTGTGAGGATTGTTAACATTTACATGGTCTTGTGAATAACACTCTACATTGATGAAAAGTTGAGTGTAAAAGTTGAAAATCAATAATATGTCTGGCCTTTTAAGTTAATATTGTCATAAGCACTCCCTGTGCCGTTGTTTATAAATAATATTTTTATGGTTACAAAGTATTCTGTAACATGGGTATATCTAATTTACATAACTTCGTTTTTGGTATAAGGCATTTAGCTTAGCCTCAAGTTTTCACAGTTAGTGATAACATTTGGGGTAAACATCTTTTTATGTAAATGTTTGTATATCTGATTATTTACTTAGGATGGATCTCCAGTAAACTCCAGAAGGGCCAAAGTCTATGAAAAATAAGTACATGGGTATACAGTGAAAAGTTGCTCCAACCCCTGTTCCATAGCGTTCCAGTTTTCCACCTGGAGTCAGCCACTGTTATCAGTTTCATGTTTCTTCTTTCAGAGGTAGCTTATGCATATACAAGTAAACACACACATTGTTTATTTCCCCCTCTTTTTTTACTCATTTGGAAGCATACTTTACACACTGTTATGTCCTTTACTTTTCTGACTTAATGGTTACATCTTAGAGGTTGTTTACACACCACAATCAATGCAATTTGTTAATATGAACATTTTAAAAGCTCTTTATATGTATTGCCAAATTGCTTTTCAGAAAGGTTTCAGAGAGTGTACTAGTATACACTCTCACCAGCTATGTGTGAGGGCACTGGAATCCTCACAGGCATTGGGCATATCAGTTAGGAATAGTGGTTTCCCATAACAGTAGCCTATTGGTATTCTTTGTGAATGTATATCCCCTCAGAGTCACAAGGCCTTACCTCCCACAGAGGGTCTCTGAGTTCTAGTCAGGGAGAAGAGGAGGAGCAAAAGGAAAAAGGAAAAGGCCTGCTGAGCACCGCTACCCAAAGAGTTTTAAGTTCCACCTTTTTAATATCATCTTTGACTGAAATTGTGTCATATGGCCAAGATTATCTGCCAGAGAGACCAGGAAATGCAGATTTTAGCTACATACATTTCTGTCCCGCCAAGTCCTGTGTTTTGTTAGTAAGCAAGAAAGGGAAACTGATACTGGGTTGAGAACAAGCAGTCTCCACCTGGATATTTTTTTCATCTTTGCTAATACATAAGCAAACAACAATATCTTATTTTTATTTCCTTGATTAAACTTTCCTGTATGTTCATAGTAGCATTAGAATTTTTTTAATAAGTTTTATTCCTGACCTTTGCCCATTTGTCCTTGTATGTGTTCAAGCTTTTCAAATTGACCATTTCATACAGTAAGGAAATAGTCATCCTTCATATATGTATGTAATTTTGTTTATGATTACCTTTCCCTGGTTCTACATTAAAAATCTGAACGTTTCTATGTAAAAAGTTGATCTGATCCATTGTTTCCCTATTCAGACAGCAGATAATGAACACCTCTGTAGTTTTAATTTAAATGTATACATCTATGCATGTGTATTTCTGTAGGTAGAAAGCTAATAACTTTTATCATATTTTCAAAGTAGACTATTAACACCACAAGATTGTGGCATTCTACTAAGGGTATTCCCATTTAAATAAGAATAAGAAAAATATTCCCATTTAAATAAGAATAAGAAAAATATGCCCATAATCACTTAGTATTTATTGTTCTAGAAGTTCTAGACAGCATAATTAGGAATGAAGCAGAAATAAGAACTGTAACTATTGGAAATTAAGAGACCAAATTATCATGATATGAGACTTCCTGAGGGTGGGAACCCTGTTAATTGTTGTCCTCATTGTCTCTGTAGCACTTTACGTACTGCTGGCACACGTGAGGTGTTCAATAAGTGCTTGACAAGTGAAAAATGCATGATTGTATAATTAGAAAATGCAAGAGAATCAGTTGAAAAACTGTTAGAACTAATATAAGATATCAGTAAATTGGGTAATCACAGAACATAAACCATATACCCAAATATCCAGAATTGTTATATAGCATTAATAACCCTAATGCACTGAGAAAAAATGATTCTATTGATAATAACAACAATTGCATAAAATAACCAAGAATAATCTTAAGATTATGCATGGAACTTACATGAAGAAAACTGCAAAACTGGACCAAGAAACAAAGAATATGAATAAAAACAGGTGTACCATTTGCCTGGTTAGAAAGACTGAATGTTTTAAAGATTTAGTAATTAAATGTATATGTTTAATACTAACCCAGATCAAAATCCTATTGGAATTTGGTGTTGAACCCATTCTAAAATTAATTGAAAAGAATAAATAGGTATGATTGAAGAGTTTTGGACTAGAAAAAGTACATGAAATTAGCTTTACAAGATGTTTAAATATATTGCAGAGACAGTGCTATAATAATCAAGTTAATGTGGTTACAAGAATAAGAATAATCAGTAAATATTTTACCTTTTTATGTTTAAAATTTTTTATTATGAAATATTTCAAATATACACAAAATTAGAAAGGTTAGTATCATGAATGCCCATATTTTTATCACCTATATTTAATGATGACTGTTTTGCTCTATTTGCACATACTTTTTCTCAAGGCATTTTTCTCTCTTTTTTTTATTGTTGTTCAAGTACACTTGTCCCCTTTTTCCCCCTACCACTCCCACCCACCTCAGCCATCCCCACCTCCCACCCTTGTGCCTACCCCTCTTTGGCTTTGTTCATGGGTCCTTTATACATGCTCCTTGACAACCCTTCCCCTTTTTCCCCTGTTATCCTCTTCCATCTCCCCTCTGGTTACTGTCAGTTGTTCTTTATTCAATGTCTCTGGTCATATTTTGCTTGCTTGTTTGTTTTGTTGATTAGGTTCCACTTACAGGTGAGATCATATGGTATTTGTCTTTCACTGCCTGGCTTATTTCACTTAGTGTAATGCTCTCCAGTTCCATCCATGCTGTTGCAAAGGGTAGGAGCTCCTTTTTTCTCTTGTGTAGTATTCCATTGTGTGCACATCCCACAGTTTTTTGATCCATTCATTTACTGATAGGCACATAGGTTGCTATTGGAAATTGTGCTGCTATGAACATTGGGATGCATAGGTTCTTTTAAGTTGGTGTTTTATGATTCTTAGGGTATAATTCCAGCAGTGGAATTGCTGGGTAAAAAGGCAGCTCCATTTTTAGTTTTCTGAGGAAATTCCATACTGTTTTCCACAGTGGCTGCACCAGTCTGCAATCCCACCAATAGTGTGCTAGGGGTCCCTTTTCTCCACACCCTTTCCAGCACTTGTTATTTGTTGATTTGTTTATGATGCCCATTTGGACTGGTGTAAAGTGGTATCTCATTGTGGTTTTAATTAGCATCTCTCTGATGGCTAGTGATGCTGAGCATCCTTTTATATGTCTCTGGGCCCTCTGTATGTCCTCTTTGGAGAAGTGTCTGTTCAGGCCCTTTGCCCATTTTTTAATTGGGTTGTTTGTTTTTCTGGAGTGGAGTCATGTGAGTTCCTTATATATTTTGGAGATCAAACCCTTGCCTGAGGTATCATTGGCAAATATATTTTCCCATATGGTTGGTTCCCTATTCATTTTGCTGCTGTTTTCTTTAGCCGTGCAGAAGCCTTTTATTTTGATAAAGTCCCATTTATTTATTCTTTCTCAAGTCATTTTTATTGAGACATCATAAATGTATATTTCCTTGCTGTTCTTCTGTTTGTCTTATCCATTATTGAAAGCGGGGCATTGAAGTCTTCAACTGTTGTTATTTTTTCCTCCCTTCAGTTCAGTCAGTTTTTGCTTCATCTATTTTTGGGATCTTTTTTTAGGTGCATATATGTTTATAACATACCTTATTAACGGATTGACTCTTTTATCATTATAAAATGTCCTCTCTATGTCTCTAATAACAATTTTTCTGTTAAAGTCTATTTTGTTTGATATTAGTATAGCTATTCAGTTTCTCATTTGGATAATGTCTTCATGGTATGTCTTTTTCCATCCTTTCATTTTTATCTGTTTGTATCTTAAATATAAAGTTTGTGTCTTGTGCCCTGACCAGTGTGGCTCAACTGGTTGGGTGTTGTCTCACAAAGCGAAAGGTTGCTGGTTCAATTCCTGGTCAGGGCACTTGCTTGGGTTGCGGGTTTGGACCCTGGTCATGGGCATATGAGACACAACTGGTTTAGGTTTCTCTCACATATCAAGTTTCTCTCTCTCTCTCTTTCTCCCTCCCTTCTCTCTATACAAATAAATAAACAAAATTTCAAAACAAATAAAGCATGTGTCTTGTAAACAGCATATAGTAGTATTATGAGTTTTTATCCATTCTGCCAGTCCCTTACCTTTTAATTGCAGAATTTATTCCACATGTATTTAATGCAATAACTGGCAAAGTAGGGTTTACATCCATTTTGTTTGTTTTCTCCGTGTCTTATTTATTTTTGTTCAATAATTTTTCCATTGCTGCCTTCTTTTGAGGTTTTTCTACTTTCTAGTGTCCTGTTTTAATTCAGATTAATATCAACTTAATTTTAATAGTATACAAAAACTTTACTCCTCTATAGTTCCATTCTCTTTCTTCTTTATGCTACTACTGTCACAAAGTACATCTTTATACAGTGTGTACCCATGAACATAGAGATATGATTATTGCTTTATGCAGCCCTCTTTTTAATTAGATAGGAGCCAAAAAAGAATCACAATAAAAATATGTTTATACTTTCTTTTATGTTTACCTATGTAGTTACCTTTACTAATGTTCATTACTCATGTGGATTTGATTTACTGTAAACTGTCCTTTTGTTTTAACCTGAAGAGCTTCTTCTAGCATTTCTTAGGGCAGGTCTGTTAACAATGAATTTGTTTTGCTGGCTTTAGAGTTCTTGGTTGACAGTGTTTTGAGAATCCCTTGTATGTTATGAGTCACTTCTGCCTTGCTGATTCCAAGATCCTCTCTTTGTCTTTGATTTTGGTTATGATGTGTAGTCTCTTAGAGTTCATTCCAACTTACTCATAGTGTGTTGAACTTTCTTAGGTGTATAGATTAATGTTTCTCATCAAATATGGAAAAGTTTTCAGCGATTATTTTTTAAATAGTCTTTATGCCCCTTTTACTCTTTTCTTTTAGGAATCTAACATGTGTACCTTGGTAAATTTCATGGCATCTCCCAGGTCTTTGTCTCTGTTCATTACCTTCATTCATTTTAGTTGCTACTCATCAGACTGGAAAAATGTCAACCTATCTTTAAGGTTACTAATTCTTTTTTTAAATCCTTATCTGAGGACATTTTTCATTGTTTTTGGGGGAGGGAGAGAGAAACATCGATGTGCGAAACATTCACTGGTTGCCTTCTTGTATGTGCCCTGACGGGATTGAACCAACAACCTGGGTATGTGCCTGGACTGGGAATCAAACCTATAAACTTGGATTCCAGTGAACTGAGCCACACCATCCAGGGCACTAATTCTTCCTT
The DNA here is from genome assembly GCA_004024845.1 of Tonatia bakeri. Lineage (NCBI taxonomy): Eukaryota > Metazoa > Chordata > Mammalia > Chiroptera > Phyllostomidae > Tonatia > Tonatia bakeri. The sequence goes on along the minus strand of PVIA01007329.1, from coordinate 25,396 downwards.
CTGTCTGCTCAAATCTGCTGTTGAAACCCTCCAGTGAAATTTTTGTTTTAGTTATTTTACTTTTCAACTTTAATATATCTGTTTGTTTCCTTCTTACACTTTCTGTCTTTTGGTACTTTCTACCTGGTGAAACATCAGTCTCAAACTTTCTTTTAATTCTTTATATATGTTTTCATTTATGTCTTTGAATAGCTGGTGTAAAGTCCTTGTCTAGTAAGTCCAGCTTTGTGAAGTCAGGTACAGTGTTTATTGGTTACTTGCTTTCATGTGTATGCCTACACTTTCTTAGTTCTTTGCATCTCTTGTAATTCCTTATGAAAACTGAACATTTAAAATAGTGTGGCAACTCTGGAAATCATATATACCCCACTCTACTTTCCAGAGTTTGTTTTGTTGCTACTTGTTATTTGTTTGTTTATAGAATTAGTTCAGAAAACTCATTAAAGTATGTATTTTTATTTGTGGCTACTGAAGCCTCTACTCAGTTAGCTTAGTGGTCATCTAATGATTGAACAGAAATTCCTTAAATGCCTAGAGTCAGTAAATCTCCCAGTGCTAGATAAGGGGCTCTATGTGCCTTCAGCATGCAGACAGGCAATTTACAACTTCCTTAGGCTTCTTCCTTTTCAGAGCCTCAGTCAGCTAGAGATGACTGCTTAGGACTTTCTTAAGTCTTTCCTGATCATACACATAGACCCTATTGAATGCTTATGGCCTTCTAGATTCCCATAAATCTGTGGGAGCTTTTAAAATCCCCAGTGGATATCTCATTCCTCAGCTTTTCTTTTTAAACTTTTGGTTTAGTCTATTGTTTGCCCCAAGTGTTATCTATCCCCTTAAGAGCTGTGACATTAAGCACTTGCCTTTAAATACTTTTGATAAATAGCCTCTAGAGAGAAGGTTTAGCGCTAGGCTTTGAAAAAAAGCTCCAGTTCCTTTTTGTTCCCTACATTACTGGAATGTGAGCTTTTGTTTTTGAGGGCTACTTCTGAGCTGAGGAGACCTGGATGGGTCTAGGGCATGTTAAAATGCCACTAACCTCACTGTCCTCACTGAGATTTAGCACTTTTTGTGTGTGTGTTTTTCAATTTTATTTTTCAATTACAGTTTACATTCAGTATTATTTTCTAGTAGTTTTAGGCGTACAGGTAGGGGTTAGATAGTCATATACTTTACAAAGTGTTCGCACTGATATTTCAAGTATGTTCCCAGTACCATACAGAGTTATTACAATATTATTGACTATATTCCCTATGCTGTACTTTACATCCCTGGGACTATGTTATGATTAACAATCTGTAGTTTTTCATCCCTTTATCTTTTTTGCTCAATCTTCCCTCCCCTCTGTCAACCATCAGTCTGTTCTCTGTATCTATGAGTCTGTTTCTATTTTGCTTGTTCTTTTACTTTGCTTTTACGATTCTACATATAAGTGAAATCTTATGGTATTTGTGTTTCTCTGTGTGTCTTATTTCACTTGGCATAATACCCTCTAGGTCCATCCATGCTGTTACAAATGGTAAGATTTCATTACTTTTTTAAAAGATTTTATTTATTCATTTCTAAAGAGAGGGGAAGGGAGGGAGAAAGAGGGGGAGAGAAACAACACTGTGTGGTTGCCTCTCATACGCCCCCAACTGGTGACCTGGCTCGCAACCCAGGCATGTGCCCTGACTGGTAATTGAACCAGCAACCCTTTGGTTTGCAGGCCAACACTCAGTCCACTGAGCCACAGCAGTCAGGGCTAGATTTCATCATTTTTTATGGCAGAGTAATACTCCATTGTGTATATGTACCATGGCTTGTTTATCCACTCATCTATTAATGGGCAGTTGGGTTGCTTCATATCTTGGCTATTGTAAATAATGCTGCACTGAACAAAGAGGTGCATATATTAATATTCTTTTCTAATTCCTTTTTTGCATTTCTTTTTTTCTTTTTTTTTCTTGATTATGCTGTTACAGTTGTCCCATTTTCCCCCTTCACTCCCCTCCACCCTGACCACCCCCTCCCACCCACATTCCCCCCCTTTAGTTCATGTCCATGTGTTATAAGTTCTTTAGATTCTACATTTCCCATACTATTCTTGCCCTCGCCCTGTCTATTTTCTACCTATTGTCTATGCTACTTATTCTCTATATCTTTTCCCCCTCTCTCCTCCTCTCACTTTCCTGTTGCTATCCCTCCATGTGATCTCCATTTCTGTGGTTCTGTTGCTGTTCTAGTTGTTTGCTTAGTTTGCTATTGTTTTAGGTATGGCTGTTACTAACTGTGAATTCAAAGTCTTTTTTTACTGTTCATATTTTTACTCTTCATTTTCTTTAATCTTCATTTCCCTTTAACATTTCATATAATAAGGGCTTGGTGATGATGAACTCCTTTAAGTGGGCCTTATCTGAGAAGCACTTTATCTGCCCTTTCATTCTAAATGATAGATTTACTGGATAGAGCAATCTTGGATGTAGGCCCTTGCCTTTCAGGACTTGGAATACTTCTTTCCAGCCCCTTCTTGCCTGCAAGGTCTCTTTTGAGAAATCAGCTGACAGAATGATGGGAACTCCTTTGTAGGTAACTGTCCCCTTATCTCTTGTTGCTTTTAGGATTCTCTCCTTCATTTTTGCCTTGGCTAATGTAATTATGATGTGCCTTGGCATATTCCTCCCTGGGTCCAACCTCTTTGGGACTCTCTGAGCTTCCTGGACTTCCTGGAATTCTATTTCCCTTGCCAGATTGGGGGAGTTCTTTATTATCTGTTCAAATAAGTTTTCAATTTGTTGCTCTTCCTCTTCCCCTTCTGGTACCCCTATAATTCAGATGTTGGAACGTTTAAAGATGTCCTGGAGGTCCCTAAGCCTCTCCTCATTTTTTTGAATTGTTGTTTCTTCATTCTTTTCTGTTTGGTTGTTTCTTTCTTCCTTCTGGTCCACTCCATTCATTTGAGTCCCAGTTTTCTTCCCCTCACTATTGGTTCCCTGTGCATTTTCCTTCATTTCTCTTATCGTAGCCTGCATTTGTTCATCTAATTTCTGACCAAAGTCAACCAATTCTGTGAGCATCCTGATCACCAGTGCTTTGAACTGTGTATCTGATAGGTTGGCTATCTCTTGGTCACTTAAAAAAATTGGTTCTGGGGCTTTCAATTCTGTTTGAGCCATCTTTTTTATTTTTTATTTTCCTTTGGTCTGGTTGCAGGTGTTACGGATGGGCGGTGGAGCCTTAGGTGTTCACCAGGACGGGGCACCCCAGTCACTGGGTTGTGACATTGTATGTGGGGGTGGGGTCTGAGAGGGAACAATGGCGCTTCCTTTGCTCTCTCTAGGACTCCAGTCCCCCCTGCCGCCTCCCACAAGCAAATTGGGCCCTTCTGGTGCTGGCTTCTGGGCTGGTGGGCCTGTGCACTTTCTCAGACTCTGTGGGCTTCCCTGAGGAACCTCTTGCGAGGCTGAGAGAATCTCCCGGCCTCAGCTCCCACAGGTGTTTTCAGTGGGTGCTCTTAGGCTTTGTTTCCCGGCGCTGGGTCCCTGGGTTGCTCGGTCTGCCTTGCTGCCCGTTTTCGCTTAGTTTGCGCGTGAACGTGTGGCTGTGGCGCACTGGGTCTGCTCGTTGCCTCCCGTGCCCAGGGTCTGCCACTGGTCTATCAGCCGCCCCTGTGCTTCTGGGGTCCGCCAACTGCCGTCTACGCCCTGCACGCCTGCATCTGCCCGCCACCACTCTTTCTTGCTGGGACCCCTCGACCCCTCTCCATAGGCCTCCGACTCTGCCCCTCCTCACCGGTCTGGATGTACCATAGTCAGACTTCCATTCGGTTCATTTCTCTCTGTTCTGGTTGTTTCTTGTTTCTCAGTTTTTCTTGTCCTTAGTTTTGGTTGCGCGAGGAGGCACAGTGCGACTACCTATGCCTCCATCTTGGCTGGAAGCCGTGGAAAAAATCGCATTTCTTCGTATATATATATCCTAAAGTACAAATACTGGGTCATAAGGCAGTTGCATGTTTATTTTTTGAGGCCTCCTCCATACTGTCTTCCACAGTGGCTGCACTAATCTGCATCCCCACCAATAGTGCACCAGGGTTCCTATTTTTCTACATCCTTGCCAGCACTTGTTGTTTGTTGATTTATTGATGATAGCTGTTCTGACAGTTGTGAGGTGATATATCACCCATTGTGGTGTTAATTTGCATTTCTCTGACAGTTAGTTATGCCAAGTATCTTCATGTGCCTACTGGCCATTTGTATGCTCTACTTGGAAAAGTGTCTATTTAGCTACTATGGGAAACAGTATGGAAGGCTCTCAAATATTAAAAAATCATTTTATACTTGGATTATTTGCTGATCTTTTTCTTTGATGTTGAATGAGTTCTTTATAAATTTTGGAGATTAACCCCTTAATGGATGTGTCATTGGCAAATATCTTCTCTCAGTCATTAGGTTGTCTTTTTGTTTTGTTGATGGTTTCCTTTACTATACAAAAACTTTTCAATTCGATGTAATCCCATTTGTTTATTTTTTCTTTTGTCTTTCTTGCCCCAGGAGATATATCATAAAAAAATATTGCTAAGAGAAATATTGGAGATTTTACTGCCTATGATTTCTACTAGAAGTTTCACAGTTTCAAGTCATACCACATTAGAGTCTTTAATCCATTTTTAGTTATTCTTTTATATGGTGTAAGAGGGTGGTCTAGTTTCATTTTTTTGCATGTATCTGTCCAGTTTTGCCATCAACATTTATTGAATAGAATGACTTTACCCCATTGCATGTTCTTGCATCCTTTGTCATATATTAATTGACCATATAGGTGTGGGTTTATTTCTGGGCTCTCCATTCTGTTCCACTAATCTGTCTATTTTTATGCCAGTACCATGATGTTTTGATTACTATGGCCTTGTAGTATAGTTTGATATTAGGTAGCGTGATACCTCGAACTTTGTTCTTCTTTCTCAGGATTGCTCTTGCTATGCTGGGCCTTTTTGTGATTCCATATAAATTTTTGAAATATTTGTTTTAGTTCTTTGAAATATGTCATTGGAATCTTGATAGTAACTATATTAAATCTATAGATTGCTTTGTGTAGTATGGACATTTTAATGATGTTAATTTTTCCTATCCCTGAACACAGTATGTGCTTCCACTTACTTGTGTCTTTTTCCAGTTTCTTTGTTTAATACCTTATACTTTTCTGAGTACAGGATTTTTACCTCCTTGCTTAAGTTCATTCCTATATATTTTTTGATGCAGTTGTAAATGGGATTGTTTTCTTTGTTTAAAATTTTATTTTAATCATTGTTCAAGTACAGTTTTCTGTCCTTTACTCCCATCCCAGCCCACCCACCCATCCCTCCCCACTTCCCTCCCATTTCCATCCCCCCTAGTTTTTGTCCATGTGTCCTTTATATTTGTTCCTGTAAACCCTTCCCATTCTCCCCTGGGGACTGTTTTCTTTTCTGATAGTTTGTAATTGGTATATAAAAGTGCAACCTGCTTCCAAATATTTATTTTTCATTCTGCAACTTTACTGAATTCATTTATCAATTCTAGTAGTATTTTGATGGAATCTTTAGGGTTCTATGTATATAGTATCATGTCATATGCAAATAATGACACTTTTACTTCTTCCTTTTCATTTTGGATGCCCTTATTTCTTTTTGTTTTCTGATTGTTGTGACTAAGACTTTTGCTAACAAATGAGTCTTGTTTTAAAACCACTTCATGTATAAAACTATAGAGAGCAATTTAAAATGTACCTATGAATCCATAACTGAAAATTGTGCATTGACATTTTTGCTAAATTTGCTTCACATCCTTCTTAAAATAAATATCACCTTTAAAGAAAAGACTTCAACCTCCTGAATTGCCTGTTCTGGAATCTGCAAACATTAATACAGAAAGTCTCCTTTGTAGAATAATAGCTAACAAACTATATAATCTTTAAATGTAGTTCAGTACTACCACTACTTCCTTTCTTTTCTGTGACGTGGATTTTTTTCTGTAATTAAAAATAGAGAGATCAGTACAATGAATTCTGATATACCCATCACTGAAAACGAATAGCTATCAATATTTTGCCACATTTGATTCATTTGTAACTTCTTTTCCTTTTTCAAATTTTTTTATGCTCTAAAGCAAATCTCATATTCATTCCCTTCCCCTATGTACTTAAGTATGCATCTCTAAAAATTTTTTTGGGACAGCTCCCAAAAAATCACAATTCTGTTATCATGCATAACAAAATTAATAATAATTTGATAACATCTTGATGTTATCTAGTACTAAGTCCATAATCAAATTTCATCAATTATCTGACTAAAAAATGTATTTTTATGTCATGGCTGGTGTGGCTCAGTAGATTGAGTGTCAGCCTGCGAACCAAAGGATCGCTGGTTCAATTCCCAGTCAGGGCATGTGCCTGGGTTGCAGGACAGATCCCTGGTTGTGGGTGCACAAGAAGCAACCACACATTGATGTTTCTCTCTCTCTCTTTCTCCCACCCTTCCCCTCTGTCTGAAAATAAGTAAAATAAAAGTCTTCTTTTAAAATGTATTTTTACAGTGGATTTGTTTAAATCAGAATCTAAATAGGATCCACATTGCATTTGGCTGTCATACCTTTTAAGTCTCTTAATCTGGACCTGTCTCCGTACTTTTTTGTCTTATGCTACTGATTTGCTGTAAAAAACAACAACAACAACAACCTGGTATAACTGTTCTGTAGCACATTCCACATTCCACCTTCTAGGTCTATTTGATTCCTTGTGACATTGTCTTTTTAATGAACCCATGCCAGTTATCTTGTAACATGTCTGATTGTTTTCTCATGGTGTCATTTAACTTACTCTTTTGTCTCTGTGTTTCATCAAAATTAGAATATGAATTGCTTACTTAATTTTAAATCTTTGTCAAAACTACTTCCAGATGATGCTGTGAATTTCCTATTGTGTTGCATCTGGCAATGCATGGGGTTGTCTGTCTCACTATTACTTACAGTAAGGTTATCACTGGGTTAAGGGGTTGATTTCCTGGTCTCACCTTTGTAAAGTTGTTTTTCTCTTCTTGAGACTAGCAAGTTACCTGTGAGGTGTAATACTCTGGTACTGTATGAATATCCAAAAGCCTTAGAGTCACTTGTTTCTAGAAGCACCTGTGATTTTCTAATTCTGTCTTTCCTTCTATGTTTATTAGCTGGCATTCTTCTGTAAAGAGCTTTCCTTATCATCCAGGGATTTGGTTATACTGAAATATACTGCCTAATGTAACTATTTTTTGATTCCAGATTAAGTCATTATAAAAGGGTTGTACAAGAAAATGGTCTTCAGTACCTCACAGCTTGGTTGTAGACAAAATAACACACATCAACCTTAGGGAATGAGATGAGATTGTATGTTAAATGTATTAAGTGACTTGTACATATTATAAGTTCAGGGGAAAGAGGGCTGGAAAAGTCCTAGGGGTCTGCATAGAAGGTTGATTTCAGCTTACCTTTGAAGGATGGGCAGGTTTTGAAGATGTGGACAAAAGGGGAGAAGGTACTCCAGGCAGTGTGGATGGTGAGGATGAAGGCACAGGGAGAGAGGATGAGCTGTATATATTCTGGAGGTGTCTGGAGAAGCTGAAATATCGGTATGGGAATAAGGTTGGTAGGTAGGCCAGGAGCAGAACATAGGAAACCTTAAATGCCAGTTTAGGGAGATTGACCTTTATCCTTTAATAAGTTTGTGCTCTGTGTACTTTAGGCATTTGTGAATCAGCTTCTTATAGTGATGGGAAGCAAAATTTGGCTTTGTTAAAGCCAGAAGCAGGAAGACCAATGAGTGCATCTGTGGGGGGCTTAGAGATAGGGAATATGGTTGGCATTCAGATAAATGTCTACATCCTCTTTCCTCTGCAGCCCGTGTGACCCCAACTCTACCAAAGCAGGACCGTCCAGTACGGGAGGGCACCCGAGTAGCTTCCATTGAGACAGGTTTGGCTGCAGCAGCTGCAAAGCTGGCCCAGCAGGTAGGTGCTGACACTCAAGCAATGGCCCTACTACAGACCCTAGTTTGACCTAAGAGCCTCAAAGCTCAGACCTTCAGGCTGATAGGGTCTCACTGTTATCTCACTGGGGAGTGGGTAACCTTTGATCTTTATCCATGACAATATCCTAGCCCCTCCTAGATCCTTCACATCCCAGCTCAGTGAGAAGCTACTTCCACAGGTCACACAGTTGACATGATTTAGGATGAAAGAAAATAGGGGGCCTGAGAAAAACCCTTGCTTTTCTGAATGCATAAAAACCTCTCAGATGAGAAGCACCAGGTCTGTCCTTGAGTGAGAGCATTTGCCTTTAGATGAAGGCCCCGAGGAGGTGACTCATTCAAGTTCTTAGCTATCTACCAGTACTAGAATTTGATTTTTGGGGAGAGAGACTTTTCTTGCCCTCTATACCAAAAATTACTACCTTTATTTTTACTCCCTGCTTCCCAAAACACTTCACCCACTAATTGTTGGCCTGACGTGTCACTTCACTAGAATAAAGGTGACCTGTTAGCATATTAGAATCTGCAAAGTTCTTTAATGTTGATAATGTGCTCAGCAAGCCTGGGAGCAATTGGAGGGGAATCTTCTGGTTATCTCCTTATAAATGTCCTCATGCCACATTCTATAGTTCAGAGCATTTTTGAGCATCTGTTTTATGTTAGGTGCTTCGTATATACAGTGTCTCATGTAATCTTCCAAATACCACTTTTCAATAGGTGATATTTTCATCATTTTACAGGTGAAGAAAATGAGGCTCTCTTTAAGTGACTAGTCCAGAATAATACAGCCAGTAAATGGAGGAGACAAGATTCAAACTCATATCTTCTAACTTTCATGTTCCTTGCTATTTAAATAAAATAAAATTGTTAAGTTTTATATAATTCAGTAATTATATCCTATTTAAATAAAAGTTAATAGAATGATGTTTTTAATATGATGTTCTGTGGCACTCTAGAATTGCTTACAAGTGTCCTAGGGGTTTTTGTTTGGAGCCAGCAGAGACCAAGCGGGCCAGGTGACTCTTCTTTGACCAGAAGTTTTCTGTGTTATGTATATCCTAGTGCCATGTAAAATGTAATTTGAAAAAAAGGAGTTCTGCTTTAAATAAACAGATAAGTTAATTAAAAGTGTGATAAGTACTCTTAGTATGTTCTGAGGAGCTCACTTCCATTTGGGTTATCAGGGATGACCTCAAAGAAGAGGTTTTGAAACTGGGGAAGGGTTTTGCAGACTGAGCTTTTGAAAGACACAGGGAAGCATTCCAGGAGAAGATAATTGGATACAGCACGCAAGATCCTTCCTCTTGATTTGGTCTCTGGTCACCTCTCCTCTCTGAGCTCCTATCAGCCCCTCGTGCATGTCCTTCATACCAGCCATACACACTGTTGCACTATGGTACTCCTAGTTCACTCATCGTATCAGATTGTCTCATTCTTCTGTGCCTTTGCACTAGCCATTGGGAATCATACCCTCGTCTCAGATGCTTTACCTAACACCCCTTCACACCATCTACCACCAATTTATTTCACCATCCCTCTGTGCTTCCATAGCATTCTCCCATGGTACTTATAAGTGTACTTTTCTTTGGCCCTTATTAAACTGTAATTGCTTCACGGGTGAGGCGGTAGGTATAATTTAATTTGGTGTTCCCACTATGTTAAACATATGCTTAGCCAGTGTTGAGTGAATGAATGAATGAATGAATGAGCAGACCTTTCTGGATTGGAGGATTCATATTGAGGAGCAGGGTAAGATGAAGAAAATTTAAAAAAAAATGGATTATGGAGCCAGCCTTCCTGAGTTTGAATCCTTGTTCTACCACTGAGCAAATTACTTAATTTCTTCATGCCTCAGGTTCCTTGTAGACTTTGAGGATTAGATGAAGCAATATATGTAATGTAAATGCTCTGAGAATGGCACCTGCTACAGAGTATATTTACTGTAGATATGTTGGCTTTTCATCATTATCATTATGGGTCAGGTATGTGTAAGTGGCCAGACTGTGGAAGACCATGAAGTCAGGCTAGGGAGTTTGAACTTGGATGCAGACCTGCTAGGTTTTTGAGCAAAGGAATGTCAAAGTGGAAGTGGCCTTGTCATAAGACAGTCCAGTCTTCTGTGGGGGAATCTGGGTGAATTATATAAGAAGTAAATACGCAACAAAGGTAAAAAAAAAAATAGGCTACATGACCTAGGTGTGAAGAGATCATTTCTTCTTTTTAAGATTTATTTATTTATTTTTACACAGAGGAGAAGGGAGGGAGAAAGAGAGGGAGAGAAACATCAATGTGTGTTTGCCTCTTGTATGCCCCCACTGGAGACCTGGCTCGCAACCCAGGCATGTGCCCTGACTGGGAATTGAACCTGTAACCCTTTGGTTTACAGGCCGGTGCTCAATCCACTGAGCCATACCAGCCAGGGCAAGAGATAATTTCTAGATTCAGATGAGAGAAATCGGGACAGATATGCAGTTCCTGTTATGGGTGTTATAGCAGTGTGGCTAGGAAAAGATTCTGAAGCCACATGGCTTGGGTATCAATCCCAGGTTTGCTGCTTATTGGTCCTGTAATCTTGGAAAAATGACTTAACCTCTTGGTGCCATGATTTCTTCTCCTAAAATAGGATTATAATTCTAATACTCCTTTTGAATATTAAATAAGTTAAATTAGAGATTAGTACTTGGCATGTATTACTGATATTATTATTTTTATCCCCCAGAAATTCCTATGGTAGCCACAGCCTGTCAGATCTGCCAAAGGCAGGACTAGGCCTGTGTTGCCATAAGAAGGCAAAGAAATGTAATCACTGAGTTGTTTTGTGTAGCTCTGTAGCATTTCAGAAGGTAAAGTTGCCATATGCTCTCAGCATCACCTCTCCAGGTTCTCAGGGCTTCAGATGCCCACTATATAGATACCCACTACCCAGTGGGTGTTAAATCCGTAGAGCAGTGGATGGATGAAATGCATATTGGGAGAAGCGACATAACTCATTAATCCCTCCACCCCAGATTGAAGTTTTAAGACCAGTGAACTAAAGGATTGTTAAGTCCTCTATTAAAAGAAAAAGGCCAGCAAGAGGAAGAGACACCATTTTGAGAAATGAAGATAAGAGTAATAATTTACTGCTTGTTGAGTACTTACTGTGTACTACATACTTTTATCATTTTTTAAAAGATTTTATTTATTTTTAGACAGAGGGGAAGGGAGAGAAAAAGAGGGGAAGAAACATCAATGTGTGGTTGTTTTTCATGCGCCCCCAACTGGGGACCTGGCCTGCAACCCAGGCATGTGCCCTGGCTGGGAATTGAACCTGTGACCCTTTGGTTCACAGGCCAGTGCTCAGTCCACTGAGCCACACCAGCCAGGGCTTATGTCATTATTTTATTTAATCTCTCTGACAACCCTGGAAAACAGATACTACTTTGCCCATTTTACAGATGAGGCAGTTGAGATACAGAAAGGTTAGTAAGTTGAACAAGGTCATCCAACTTAGGAAGACAAATCTAGATTTGAATCCAAGTTTATCTTATTCCAAACCTACCACTACTTTTTTATTTTCAGATGTCCCATTTTGAGAAGTATGCAGAGTGAGTGTTCAAATAGGCCTGGTTGAATCCTATATGCAACAATTCTTTAGCTATGAGGCTTTGGACTCAAGATGCACCTCAGTTTTTGTATCTGTAATCTCTGAGATTTTCTTTCTCAGGGCTGCTCTGTGGAGTAAGTAAGATAACGTATATGAAATACCTCTCAACCCTGGCATAAATTTAACAATTATTATAAGTTTCCATGATCCACCTTGTAACTGGCAGTGTTCGTACCAAAGCCGAAGTTTCTGAACTCATTTATCTTCCTGTTGCCATCGCACTGATTAGTGGCAGTGGTGACTTAAGGATAGATGGCACCGAAGAGGTGACCTCAGGTATTGGAAGGCCTTTGCGTTTGTGTGTACCTATGCCCCCACTAGACTCGGGCTGGTGGCGGGTTGCAGAAGCACACTGACTATTGCCTAGTTTCCTTCCTGGGAAATTCTCTTTTCTCCACTCCTGAACTCCCCCCCTCCCACTTGACTTGTGTTTCAGGAGCTACAGAAGGCCCAAAAGAAGAAATATATCAAGAAGAAGCCTTTGTCGAAGGAGGTAGAACAGCCTCGCCCTCAAGAGCCCAATTCCAGCGTGGCAGCACCAGCCCCAACTCCGGCTACTGCACCCCAGCTTCTGACCTCCTCCTCACCCCTGCCTCCTCCTGAGCCTAAGCAAGAGGCCCTCTCAGGAAGCCTTGCTGACCATGAGTATACTGCTCGTCCCAATGCCTTTGGCATGGCCCAGGCAAACCGCAGCACCACACCCATGGCCCCTGGGGTATTTTTGACCCAGCGGCGCCCTTCAGTTGGCTCCCAGAGCAATCAAGCAGGACAAGGTACAGTTGCCATATGTTTATAGAACTTAGAAGGGCCTTAGGTCCACCAGCTCCAAACACAGTGCAGTGGGTAGATGACAATACCAGGGGGAACACTGGCAACTAAGGTAGTTGGACTTGATCTCATAGGCTATGAAGAGACACGGACTGGTGTTAAGTAGAGACAGGCTCAGATGTGGGCTGAGAAAGATGCTTCTGGTGGCCAGAGTGGAAGGTGGGCTGAGGGTGGGAAGTTTAAGGAGGAGACACATGCACCATCTAAGCTGCACTGGAGAGAGGCTAGGGCTCTCACAGAGGGAATGGAGAGAGGGAGGGGATAAGTTGATTACAGGTGGGGGAGGTCACATGGGACATGGGAGGTGATTTGAGATGGGAAGAGGTGAGGGTGAGGTACTTAGGCCCTCTTTTTCCTCATTTTTGCCTTCAAAGCCCAGTCCCTAGAGTGCATAATTCAAGGGGATGAGGTTGGTGTGGCATTGGGGTGATGATGATGGGGGTTTTGAATGAAACCAGGCTCTGGAGGTGGCAACTTGAGGGACATTGAGATACACTCACTCACCAGGTATGCATCTGATACTGATGGGCAGGATAAGAGGACAGGTAGACACAGTCATCTCCCTGAAGAATTTAGGAAGGAAAATGATTGCACCAAAGAAATCAACAGGGAAAAGGAACCAGACAGATTAACTAGGGAGTCTGTAGCTGCTGCAGGAGGTCATAGGAAGAAGAGCCAACACATGTGGTTTTGGATGGAAGTAGTTAAGGAATGCCTCTTGCCCAAGATGTGCCTGAAGCCAGGTGTGAGGACAGGGAAACTCTGGACAAAGCAACAAAGGTAGGGGGTGGTCCGAGGACAGTTGGTGCTGGAGATGCTGCTGGAGCGCTTGCTTATCTCTTCGTTGCCCCACAGGAAAGCGTCCCAAAAAGGGCCTGGCCACAGCAAAGCAGAGACTCGGCCGCATCCTGAAAATCCACAGAAATGGCAAACTACTTCTGTGAGCTCCCTTGTATCCTGCACCTCACCCCTACACCCCCACTGCCTTCTCCATTATCAACTCTCGGGGCACTCCTGGATCCTGTCTGCCCTGAACAAGGTGCTGAGGCACATTGTCCTGCTTTCTTGGAACTGACCAAAGGCAGGGACTCCCCAACGGGCCTCTTCACTGACTCCTCCAACCCCCTCCCCACTTCCACTAGAGCATTTTGCCTTCCTTCTCCATACCTCTGAGTAACAGGTAAACGGGAAAGGTTTCAAGCTGACTAGCACCCTCTTTTCTGCTGCTCCAACCTATTTCCTTTTCACCAGCCTTGTTGTTCCATTAGTCTTGTCCCCACCTGGAGCCACAAGGCAGGATGAGGAGAGACATGAGAAGAGCCTGGGCCCCTAGGTATTTCCCTGGTCATGAAGTGGGAGGCCCAGCACGCAGCACTTCCCACAACTCCAGAAGCCCGCCCACCTCTGCCCATTCTTCCTTCCCCTTCCCTCAGCCCAGTGGATATTTCCCACTGGAGACTCGTTCCTGGGAGAAGGGGCTGGCCTCTGCCCTTTCTTGCCAAATGGTTTATGGAAATAAAGAGGAAGGCCCAGAGTCTCCTTACTGCCCCACCCGGGGCCATTTCCAGAGGTAGCCTAGAAAGGTTGTGGGCTGACTTCACGCATCTTGGGAACAGGAGAGATTCCTGTCACTTCTCAGGATGGGGAGAAGATCGACACCTAAACCTTTGACCATGACTTTGTAGCTCATTGGGGGAAGCTACTTTTGGGTGGCTGTAGATGAAGCCCCCATCCCAGCCTGAGCTCCAGGGATTTGCCTGGATTTTGAGGTCCTGCAGAACATTATCCACGTGGCTGTGGCCCAGCAGGTGAAATACCATCTCATAAAGGCCTGAAAACACATGTCACTGAAGCAGGTAGCGTGGGGTTCCGCGGCCTGCTCTCTTCACCTGTACCACAGAGCACAGTGTGGACCTTCCAGGGAGGATGTGCCAGGGCAGCTCAGCCCTGGGTTCTCCATCGGGAGCCTCCCTGCTTCTTTCCCCACCTGATGTCTTGATCTGAAGACCACAGAACTCACAAACCTCACTCTTGGGCCTCTGCACTCCCAGACGTCAGGTCAATGCTCAAGCAGAGTGCAGAGGACCACTCCGGAGCTGGAGCCTGGGAGAGGAGGCCCTCAGCTGTAAAGGAGCCGATCATCTGATCCTCCCTTCCCCTCTCTCCTTTGTAGATGTCTGTTGCCCCAACAGTGTCCACCCCTCTCCCTCCCTTTCCCCCAGCTCCCTCCCCCTTCACCTGTCATACCTCCCTGGCAACCTGGACTGGATGGAGAATGTCCCCCTCCTTCCACTTTGGCACTGCCCAAGTGGAGTGTATCCTTACCCTCTACCCTACTCCGACCTCACCCCAGTTTACCCAGTGCTTCTGGGGAACTTAACAGCTAGAATGCAGGCCACAGGAAATTTGTGACTTTCCTTGTCTTTGTGTTTCCAGTCCATCTTTTCTCCACAGCCCACATCTATTCTCCTTCCTTAGAATCAAGGGTCCATTAGCCCTGTTTGCTTTTTCTATCTTGGATACCCTAGGGGCCAAGCAGTCCTCCATCTAGTCACACCAAAGGCAAAAAGCCTGGCTACCTCCCCCTTAGCAAGTGAGGTCCCCACTCCCCTCCTCTATGTTTCCACCCAGCTTTGCTTTTCTTGGAGATTTCAAGGTAGCAGAGGGTGATGAGGGGAGGGAAGGGGGTCAGCGTGTGTCCCCGTGTAGCCACCGCCTGACAAGGCCCTGACTGCTATAACCAAGACCAGGACCCCAGCCCTTCTGCCCATTAACAACCCCTTACCCCTTGATCTTTCAAAGGCAGCTAATTGCTAGCAGATCCCCCTAGTTCCAGGCCTCTTTCCCCCCTGTTTCTTTGTTAGAAGTTTCTGTGGAGCTGAAACCCAACCTCCATTTGTCGGGGTTTCCATTTAGTTTAGTTGAACTCTCAGAGCTTCCTGTTTGTTGTTTTGTGTTTCAAATGAAAAGCAAGTTTACCCTCAGAGTTATGCTTTTCCAAAGAGGCTAGTGTGCTTTTTCTTTTTTAATGTTTCAGGTTCTAAGTGAAGTGAGTTGGGGAGGGGTTAGGAGTGGTAGTAACCAAGGTTTAGAACATGGTGAGTTACCTCTGGTCTCCTATCCCCAGCACAGAGCTGGGAGTTGGATAGGGGCAGGGAGAGAGGATTTCTATTCACCTTTAATATATTTTTACAAAAAGCAAACAATTTAAAAACAAGCCCACTGCTTCTGTACATGTTTAAATATATTTTTAGAAGTGGGTAGGATTGTGAATTTCTGATGCAGGGCCTTTTTATAAACAGGTTAGAATAGCATCCTACAGACTTCTCTTGGTCCCTCTCCCCACCGTTCTTTTCTTATGTTGTGTTACTAATGTAATTTATATTTTTTTTTAGGTTCTCCCTTTCCTATAGAGATAAAAGTGATTTATCTTGGCAGTTGTTTTGCTTGGTATTTTTTTGTGGTGGTGGTGGTGGTGGTGGCGAGGTGGGGGGTGGGTTCAGGAATGTCACCTTCCTTTTACTTCCTCTCTGACTCTCCCTCCCATCATATCAGCACTTCCTTGGTGCCCAACTGTATAATCGAAGAAGGGTGAAGACAGGATCCCTGCCCTCACGAGAGACATAGTTCATACACCACAGACAGATACTCAGAAGGATAGTGAGCAGGAAAGAAAGGGTGCAACAATTCAAAGGGGCCTAATGAGTTTGTAGGGAAGGCTTTCCGTAGCTTCCCTGAGCCATTTTTAGTAGTGACACCGGTATCTTTTTTGTGTGAATGGGCAGTTTTGGATTCTCCCTCTCTCTCACTGCTCCAGGCTGAACTTAATTACTGTATTTAAGGCCAGTGCAAGGGGTAGAATATAATTATTAGAGCTAACCTATCATCCCAGACCCTGCTCTTAGTGTTCTATATATATTGATGTATTTAATCCTCGCCAACATAACTCATCCTACTGATGAGAAAAGAGAGGCAAAAAAACCCATCATATATCATAAGTTGTGGGGCCAGCCTGGTTTCAAAGTCAGTGTTATCACAGTTCTACCACGTTTCACTGATACCCACTACCATCTATTAAGTGCCTTCACTGTGCTGGGCATTGGGTTAGGGGTTTCAATTGGGACATTTCATTTAATCCTCACTGACAATTCTGGGAGATAGTTAATGGCCTGTTTTACAGTGAAGGAGGCTGAAGCTTGTTAGTGGTTTTTCACAGTAGGACCTGGCTGACTCCAAAACTCATGTTCTTTCTCCTCACCATGTCAGAAAATGTTCTGTAACTCACTGACCCAGCAGGTGTTTATTGAGCACCTGTTTTATGCAGGATGTAGTGTAGCATTGAGAGTTGTGTCCTGAGGACAGTTCTGGAGTGGTGTTGGGAGCCTCAGCTCCAAATTGACACCACCCTGACTCTATGTGACCCAGGGAATGGCCGCTTACTGTCTGAGGGTCACTGTGAAAGGAGTTTGAACCCAATCAGGATTTTTTCATCCTGGAGATTATGCTTTTGTGGGTCTGCAGTGAGGCTATCTGGGCTTGACACCTACTGGCTAGATGACCTCCTGCAGCCCTCCCAATCTGCATCTTGCCATTAGGCAGGGTTTAGATACAGAGGGTTCTTGTCTTGGGTGGGGGAATTGTGTCTCCTGGGAAAAATGCAACAGGGAAGAGGGGAGGGATTTCAGCCCTTGCAGGAATGGCGGGCTGGGTTCTCTTGGTCACCAGCTCTCACCACTTCCCTCCCCAGTGAGAGACCAAAGCACTGTCACCAGCCTCAGTTCAGAGGGTAAGCTAGAGTCTTGGTGACCTTACTCCTCACCCAGGCAGGAGGGGATAACACATAAGAGGCTCCAATCTAAAAATTGGAAGGAGAGCCCTGACTGGTGTGGCTCAGTTTGTTGGGCATTGTCCTATAAAGTGAAGGCACTAGTTCAATTCTTGGTCAGGGCACATGTCTGGGTTGCAGATTTGGTCCTCAGTCGGGGCCCCTTGGAAGGCAGCTGATCAGTTTCCCTCCCTCTCTTTCTCCCTCCCTTTCCTCTCTCTAAAAATAAAAATGAATTTAAAAATTAAAAAAAATGCAAGAACAAGGACACCAAACTTCAGTCTTCTGTCTTCCCAGTATGGAGTAGAAAAGTGAACAGGGCTTGTCACTAAGAGCTCACCTTCTCAGTAACTAAATGAGTAGTTTGGGGGAGATTATTTGTCCAGGTCTCAGTTACTACATTTCCCAAGTGGAATTATTTCAACTATGGCTCTCTCTAGAAGACAACAAGTGTTGGAGGATGAATCACCCCTGGATGCTATTGATTCCCAAACTGAGTCCTCTAACCCTGACCTGTCCTGGGTACAGATTCCACATTTCTACTTGCTCATGGAGTGTTCCTGCTTCAAGTACACAGACCTCTCTCTCTCTACCAGGACCCTGTTCACGCCGAGTTGACTGAAATGGCACTTGCCCTCCAGTAAGCTGAGTGAAGGAGAAGAACATCATACGGGCCAGTGTGGTGTCAGAGATGTGCATGGGATGCTGGTCAGGGAATCTATCCCTGGGAAGCAGGGAATTCAGTAAGGCTTGTTAGGGGTGATGTCTGAGCTGAAGGATGAAGAGAAATTACCCAGTCAAGCAGAGAACAGTGGGAAGAGTATTCCAAGCCTAGGCAATAGCATTAACTTAAAACTTTAGGGTGGAGGAAAACCCATGTGTGTATAGGACAAGTAATTTAGTATAACTGCACCTGTGACCATCACCTGAGGGATCATATGCAGAATCTCCAAGAGGGAATGTTTAGGTGAGTAGGCATGTGATCAAAATTAATTAGTTTGTTGGCATGTTTATTGTAAAGCCTCAGATAATGGATGATACATAATTTTGATATTTTTCAAAAGACTTAACTGTAGCCCATGAATGACAGAGAACCATTAAGCAGAAAACGGCATGATCCAACTTGCTTTTTAAAAACAGCCTTTCGCCAGTCAAGGTAGTGGATTAGGGGAGAGAGAGATGGAGCCAGGGAGCCCAGTGAGGAAGTTACTGAAGGAGGGATGAGGGGGGCACCATGTCATCTAATGCCCCATTCAATGCCACTTCTCTAAAGAAGCCTTCACCCAACTGTCCAGTCAGTTTTTACTTTTTTCTGCATTTCTACATCTCATAAAGGGTGGAAATTCCAGGCCATTCCCAGGAGGAAGAACCATGGAGTTGGCCATTCATACAACCCAAGGGACAAAAGTTGCACTCCTCCACCCCCCTTTTCAAGCTTTTAACTCTCAAAATAGCTTACCTTTCCAGGCCCTCAATTTTCCCAAAGGACGACAACATAATGCTAGTATTCACCAATGAATGTGGCAAGGGACACATGATAACAATTTTATATTATCCTTAGGAGTCTGCCAAGCCTCCCTTGCATTTTATTCCATTCCATTCCATGTACGTAACCTTTTGAGGCTGTCTTCCCAAAGTCCTGTTTTCATCACTCCCTCCTGCTTAAGAACATCTAAGGCTGCCCACTGCTTTATCATATCTTCTGGCTTTCAAGGCTTTCCAGAACCTGACCCAGCCTGGAGACAGTGGGTAGTGGCTGAAAAAGGGTGTGTCTGGGAGTTGAGAAGACCAATGATTCAGTGTCAGCTCTGACACCTGTCGTCTTGAGCTGGCTACTTCATATTTCCTTGATTCAGTTATCTGTGAAATGAAGATATACTCCCTACCTCATAGGTTTATTGGGTATCTACTGTCTTTAAAGAACTTCAATGTGTGGCACTCAGGTCATTAGTGAATCTATTTTAATTTTTCTCAGTTAATATTTGCCCAACAAGGACTGTAATCTCATAAAGAGATTAGAGAGAAAGGAAGCCTTTAAAGGAATGGGGAGAATATTTCAAACCAGGGCAGTATATTGACTTGGCTTCGTGAGGAAAGTGTTTGAAGGACACAGATGGCTGAGTCAACAGGTGTGGTGAGCCTTACACTCCTGTAGAGAGGAGGTACAACTAAATCTGTGACTCAAAGTTGCTGGAAGGTGCCAGAACATCATCTATGCCAGTTCAATATGACTAGTTCAATTTTTTTTCCACTGGTTCAATTTTATAGTGGTTTATCAAAGCTTCTTTGTGTCAGGCCCTGTGTATGCCATTGGAGGGCTCGATCCTCAAGGAGTGTGTAGTTTTGTACACAGACCCAGAAACCCAAGTACAGAATGCTGGGATAAATACAGTAAGTCCTCACAACATTGTTGATAGATTCTGTAACATTCAGCAAAATGATGTATAAGTAAACCAATTTTACTATAGGCTAATGAATAAAAACAAAAGTTCCTATAACATCTCATCAGCATTATAATAAAACGACATTGAAATGAACATTATTTGAGGACCTGCTGTACTGTGTTACAAATAAGTATGGGGTGCTGTGGAAGTGCGAGGGAAGGTGACTGGCCCCTGTTTGAGGAGCAGAAAGACTTCTAAGAAGAAGCAACACTTGAATTGAATACTAAGGGATATTCACCAGGAAAGGGAAGGCAGAGGATGTGTTGGAATAGAGCATTCAAAGCAAAAGGAGCAGCATAAGCAAAAGTAGAAAGTTGAAGCAGCCTGGTGTGTGGGTGGAACTACAAGCCCTCGAATCAGGCTGGTGCACAGGATAGAGTAAGAAAGCAAGTGTTGGAGGATGAAGCTGAAAAGGTTGGCAGGGACCCAATCACAGAGGTTCAATGTATGTTTCAAAATGTTTTCTGGTAATCCTTAGGTTGGGGTGAGAGGAGTGGATTAGTGTGAAGGCCTACGTGAGGAAGGTTGCCAGATTCCAGTAAGATGAAATGAGGTCTAAACCAGGGCAGTGGCTGTGAAGATAGCAGAGATATTAACTCACACCCACTCCTTTTCCCTGACATTATACTATGGACAGTTTCAAACATTCAAAAAAATCAAAGTAATCATACCCTGAACACTCATAGATCCACCATGGAGATTCTACAGTTAGTGTTTTACTATACCTGCTTTGTCACATATATCTATTCATCCCTCTATCCCTCCATTAAGCCATCTTATTTTTATGCATTTCAAAATTAGATATCTGTGCACATGCCCTTAAACTCTTTTGCATGCATGCCATTAACTAGAGTTTAGTATATGTTTTGACAACTTCTAAATAAAATATCCCTACAATCAAATGCACATATCTTAAGAGTATAATTTCATGTTTTGCTACTGTATGAGATATGTCCAGAAAGTATCCAGCCATGTACTATGAAAAATAGAAACATTTATTGAAGAAGATACAAGACACAGGAAATATTGTACATGAGACAGTGATGCCTCAGTCCCCTTCAAGGTAGACACCTTGGAACCTCACACAGATTTCCCAATTGCTATCAGCTGCTCCATTGTATTTCCTGAGTCTCATCGACAGTCTCTCTTCCCTTTCAAAGGTGGTTTTATTTTATTTTATTTTTTATTATTCTATTACAGTTGTCCCAATTTCCCCCCCTTTGCCCTTCTCCACTCAGTGCACCACCCGCACCCCCAGCCAGTCCGCACCCCCTTGTCCATGTCCATGGGTCATTCATACATGTTCTTTGACTAGTCCTTTTGCCTTCTTTCCACCATTATCCTTCTCTGGTCCCTGTCAGTCTGTTTCATGTTTCAGTGCCTCTGCTTCTTTTTTGCTCGTTAGTTTACTTTGTTCACTAGATTCCACTTATAGGTGAGATCATATGGTGTTTCTCTTTCATCACCTGGCTTATTTCACTTAGCATAATGCTCTCCAGTTCCATCCATACTGTCATGAGGGTAGGAGTTCCTTCTTTCTTTCTGCTGCATAGTATTCCATTGTATAAATGTACCACAGCGTTTTGATCCATTCTTTTACTGATGGGCGTTTAGGCTCTTTGCAGCACTTGGCTATTGTAAATAGTGCTGCTATGAACATAGGGGTGTATAAGTTCTTTTTAATTGGTGATTCGAGATTCTTAGGGTATATTCCCAGGAGTGGAATTGCTGGATCAAAAGGCAGACCCATTTATAGTTTTCTGAGGAAATTCCATACTGGTTTCCACAGTGGCTGTGCCAGTTTGCATTCCCACCAACAGTGCACTAGGGCTTCCTTTTCTTCACATCCTCGCCAGCACTTGTTGCTTGGTGATTTATTAATGATAACCATTCTGGCAGGTGTGAGGTGATATCTCATTAATTTGCATCTCTTGCCCTTGCTGGTGTGGCTCAGTGGATTGAGTGCCAGCCTGTGAACCAAGTGGCTGCTGGTTCAATTTCCAGTCAGGGTACATGTCTGGGTTGCAGGCCAGGTCCCCAGTTAGGGGTGTGCAAGAGGCAACCACGTGTTGATGGGGTTTCCCCCCCCCTTTCTTTCTCTCTCTCTACCTCTCTCTAAAAATAAAATCTTTAAAAAAGTAATTTGCATCTCATGGCTAATGACATTGAACATCTCTTCATATGCCTGTGGGCCCTCTATATGTTCTCCTTGGAGAAGTTTCTATTCAGGTCCTTTGCCCATTTTTTAAACTGGGTTATTTGTCTTCTTGGAGTGGAATTGTGTGAGTTCTTTATATATTTTGGAGATCAAACCCTTGTCTGAGGTAAATCCACAAATATGTTCTTCCATACAATCAGTCCCCTTTTCACTTCCATGTTGATTTCTTTAAATGTGCAGAAGATTTTTAATTGGATGTAGTCCCATTTGTTTAGTTTGTCCTTTATTTCCCTTGCCCTAGGAGATATATCAGCAAAAATATTGCTACATGGGATATCTGCGATTTTCCTGCCTATGTTCTCCTCTAGGACTTTTATGGTGTCATGACTTATATTTAAGTCTTTTCTCCATTTTGAGTTTATTCTGGTATATGGCGTAAGTTGGTGGTCTAGTTTTGTGTGTGTGTGTGTTTTTCTTTTTCTTTTTTTCTTTTTGCATGTACCAGTCCAGTCCTCCCAACACCATTTATTGAAGAGGCTATTTTTACTCCATTATATGTTCTTTCCCCCTCAAATGTGATTTTATTTTATTTTTTTCGAAGTAGTTCATCTCTTTTGTAATTAACAAATACAGAAGGGAGAGAAAGGGAACACATTTTTAGCTAACAGAGTTTATAGTTTTATTTTCACATTTCATAATACAAATGAGAATTTCTGTTTTTGTCCCACTACTCTCCTCCAAAACTGTTCTCTCTTCGATAGGAAGAGGGAGTGAGTCTTCCTTGTCATGCTGTTAGAAAACACCCAGAGTCACAGCATCACGATTTCCTGGTGAAGTAGAACAAGTAATATAAAACTGGTAAAAAGAGGCTCCCCTCTCTCCTTATCTGTCTGGTCAAGTCATTACTGGCCGAGTGGGCACCATCATGGGACAGGCCGGAGGTCTCATCAATGGCGGCCCAGGCATCATGGACATGTGCCCTCCCATAGGTGGCCTCATTGCAGGAGCAGCTCCCACTGGCATCATCCCAGGAGGAGGAGGAGGACCCATCATTGGCATCATGGGAGGGCCCCCTATATGGAGTGCTGGCATCATACCAGGGCAAGGAGGACCATGAAGATTGGGGGGAAGTGGAATCATTGCCCCTGAAGGAGGAGGAGCAGAGAACGGAGTAGGAGGTATCTCTCCTTGCTGAAATGCTGAAGTTGTTTTGTCAGTCACCCTCTTGATCCTGCTCTTCCATCCATTTCTGAGAATAGCCTTTCACATTCTCTTTGTGTTTCCTACCACTGCAGTGTGTCTTTCTCACAGATAGAGAGTCATGGATGAGGTATGTATCACAGTAGTCACGATAAAACTTGGGCATGTTGTTCTGCAGGGCATTGGCCACTTGGTTCCCCTCAAAGGTGATTACAGTTTTGGGAAAAGCCAGAATTCGCAGGATGCCAAATCTGGACTGTAGTGGGGCTGAGTAACCTGGGTAATTTGATGTTTTGCAAAAAAACCATGCATGAGATGTGATGCATGAGCAGGCACGTTGTTGTGATGAAGCTGCCAATCATCAGTTGCCTATAGCTGTGGCCTTCTGATTCATCCAAATAGTTTCCACTATTGAATGTTAAGTTTGAATGTTGAAGCTTAACAAAAAATTTGATGCAGACTTGTTGCTGTACTCGCTCAGTCATTTTGAATGTGTTGGCCACACAGTACACATGCTCATTCAATGGGTTCTACCACCCCCACTGACTAGTATAGTGAAGTCGTCATTGTTTATACATGCACATCCCAGTCCACTCTCCTTGGCTGCCAGGTTACATCAATATCGTGCAAAATGTTCTCATTATATTAACAATTACCAAAAGTCCTGGCTGGACTTTTTCCGGACAGACCTATACCTGTGCAGCCCACACCTCTATAAGGTACAGAACATTGTCATCAATCCAGAAAGTTCCCATGTGTTTCTTCCCAATCACAGCTCTTCCTCCTTCCAGAGTAGGCCTTGAGTTTGAAAAAGTAGGATTTGGAATATGTGAAAATACAAAGATGATCCAGGTAGACAGAGCCCGGGTGGCTTCCTCTCTGGCAAAGTCATAAAGGCAGGTAAACATGGGGGGCACAAATATTAGTAAAAGAGCTCGAATTGATGCCTTTCAGTCTCCCTTCTGTCACCCTACTGAGCCTCATCTTTATGGGTCAAAGTATGAAACAATGAAGTAGAGAAAAGTCAAGAGCACTTGGGAGCTAAAAATCTTATGGGGGAAACAGAATGTAACACTGACCATCACAATTCAGTGTAACAAATATTGAATGTTGCATTGAATAAGAGTCAGTGCTGTAATAGGAAAGAATGAAAAATCAGGTAAAATAACACAAAAGTGTCACAAGGGTATGAGATGTGTGTGAGAGAGAGCAGGGAGGGGGAGAGAGGGAGAGAGGAAAAGGGAGGGGAGAGGAAAAGTGATAAGGTGAATAACTTAGACTTGGGACTGGAGGAGGTAAAAGGAAAAAGGGAGAAAGATCGTTAAGGTGCCAAGAAGAATTTTCTGGAGGTGAGAGGAGTTGTTTTGAAGGATGCCAATTTTGATAATAAGTGTGGTAAACATAAAAATATTTTATGTAGCAAATAACAAAAGCATAAAACATTGGCTACATAATTTAAAAGTCTAGAAGTCTGGATTTTAAGCAAAATTTAATTAGAGCTTTTGTTCTGATTATCTCAGTTCTGCCTTTGTATGTGTGTGTTATCTCTATATTCAGGATACTTCTTCATGGTTATAGAATGGCTGCACTCAGCACAATGCTTCCACTTGTGCTTATTTGCCATCTGAACATCCTTTTAGGTGAGTGCCTGTTCAAATCTTTTGATATTTTTGAGTGAATTGTTTGTTTTACAATTGAACTTTCAAATCTTTTTATATATTTAAGGATCCCAATTCCTTGTTGGATAAGTGATTTGCAAACATTTCCTCCTAATCTATAGCTTTTTTTTCCTCCCAATTTATAGCAGTATCTTTCACAGAGCAAGGTTTTAGCTTTGATAAATTTCAATTTATCAGTTTTTTAATTAATTTATTTATTTTACAGAGAGGGGAAAGGAGGAAGAGAGTAAGAGAAACATCAATGCATGGTTGCTTCTCGTATATCCCCTACTGGGGACTTGACCTGGCCCGCAACCCACGCATGTGCCCTGATTGGGAATTGAACCAGCGACCCTTTCGTTTGCAGGCTGGCACTCAATCCACTGAGCCACACCAGCTAGGGCTCAGTTTTATTTATTTTATGGATAATCATGTTTAAGTACTTTTTGACTACCCCAGGTCATGAAAATGTTTTCTTCTAAAAGTTTTATAGCTTATGTTTTCTTTTTTTTTAAAGATTTTATTTATTTATTTTTAGAGAGGGAAGGGAGGGGGGGGGAGAGAGAGAGAGAGAGAGAGAGAGAGAGAGAGAGAGAGAGAGAGAGAGAGAGAGAGAGAGAGAGA